>CM077631.1:13200388-13307382 GCA_039566895.2 Turritopsis rubra | reverse complement strand
ATGGAATTTCAGTCGTCTCAATTTACGAAATCCCATAATAAAAATCTACTTCTGACAACATGAGAAAAAATAAAGCCTGGTAAAAAACTTCAGCTCCTGAGACAGTAGTTCTTTACGTAGTGAATGGTGCTTGAAATGTCGGCAATACAAAAAAGGGTTCTCAGTATCTCCATCACTATTTTCATGTGACTATCAGATTCGTGTTTGTGTCTAACAGGCCATCATGAAGTACACGTTTTTATAAAAGCAACAAACTTGAGAGTCAATGTAACTTAACTTGCTATCAAAAGCAAGCAAAGCAAGCTGTTGCTTAAAGCTTTAGTTTGCTGAAAAGGTAAATTATAAAGTAAGAAATCTTACGTGAGTGGAACGGCAAGTTGAGAATTGGAAGCCATCTTTTAATAGTCACAAGATGCTAACACTGATAAGTACTGTTGTTGTTACGAGTCAGTAAGTCAACTGCTTCGTTCTGCTGCTGGAAGGAAAAATAGAACCATTTTTTTCACATTATTCATGACTTTAAGATCAGAAACTTTTGCGATTTTTGCGAAGATTTTAAAACATGAAATCACGAATCGTTTTATACCGCAAAAACATGAATAATTATATGTGAAAATGTTTAAAAATTGTAATTCGCAAAACCAAATATTTCTCGAATTCTTTTCCTTTCGAAAATTTCTTTCTCACCTTAGCGGAACGCAAAAATTTACAGTTGTCACTCTATCTTTCAATGGTCAGAAGACGCTATCAGTGCAAATTATTGCTATTTAAGAAGCTGGTGAAGTTGATGTTGATGATGATAGTATTGTTTATGTTGGGATAACAATGATCAACAGGAGCTTTACGATATCAGTTGCTATGAAGAAAAATAGCGAAAATTTTATTCTTCTTAATTATCAATAATATGTATTGATGGGTTATGTATTTCAATGTTTATTAAGTTCCTATAAAGGGGAGCTATGGTTAAATCTTACCTAATTGGAGTGGGAAATTTGCAATTGGCACCCTAGCTTTCAGTGTTGAGAAGGTAGCTGTTGGTGGAGGTGGTATTGAGGAACAGTTGCTTGTCGATTTCTTCTCCTACAAATAAAGAAATGTTAAAAATGAAATGAAATGAAAGAAGAAGCATATGAACCTTTTCATAAACTACGTCTGAGCATCCATTGTCATGGTTTTAATCTTAACTATAACCAATAAAACCAAAGAATGGAAAGAGAAATCTTACCTAAGTAGAGTAGAAAATTTGCAATCAGCAATCTATCTTTTAATGCTAAGAACACTGCTATTTATGTAGCTGTTCTTGTTGTTGGTAGTGGTGATGAGAGTATTGTTGTTGTTGAGATACAGAGAACAGGAGCCTTACAAAAAAGAAAAAGACAATGAGAACTCTCTTATTATTATTTTAAGGGATTGAGAGGATACACATTTTATTGCGATTGCTAGGGGTTAGCACAGTAAAGACAAGAGTTGGGCGATTGAGGAAGGATGCACACAAACACTATGACTGATACAATCTGTCAACCAGGACAGTTTATAACTATAGCCAACTCTAAACAAAGACAGTGTATAAACAAAATTCTCCTGAAATCTCAGGGATCCACCTTAATAATAAAAATAAAATAGAAAGAAATATCTTACTAAATTGGAGTAGGAAATATGCAATTGGAACTCTATCTTTCAGTGTAGTTGTTTGTTGATGGTGGTGGTGATAGTATTGTTGTTGTTCTTGAGATACAGATAATCAAACGGAGCCTTGCGATTTTAGTTTCTAAAAAGAAAAAGATAATAAGAATTAACTTATCATTTTATCATTATGTTTGTTCCTTAAACACTTTTTTATTGTGGTTTTCCCTGATTTTATAAACAAAACAAAACGTGGCTAGCTGCTTTGGGGTAAACAAATGAACAAATCTGCAGACTTGAACAATTTCAGATAAAACAAAAAAAACATCATTAAAATCATTTCAATATACCAGTTATTATTGCAAATGTTCTGCTTAAAGCTCAGTGATCCAGTTTGCATATAAAACCTAATAATGGGTAGAGGAATCTCACCTAATTGGACGGGAAAATTGGAAATTGGCACCCTTGGTTTTAATGCTGAGAAGGTAGCAGTTGGTGGTATTGAGAATGAGTTAAGAAACAGTTGCTTTTCGAATTCTTCTCCTATAAACAAAAATAGAACAAGACTTTTCTAACGCTATTGACTTGACTTCGTAGATAAAACCCAATAATGGGTAGAGGAATCTCACCTAATTGGATGGGAAAATAGGAAATTAGCACCCTTGCTTTCAATGCTGAGAAGGTAGCAGTTGGTGGAGGTGGTGGTGGTATTGAGAATGAGTTAAGGAACAGTTGCTTTTCGATTTCTTCTCCTAAAAATAAAAATATAATTTTCTAACACTCTATATGTTCTATATATATATATATTCCAATACTAAATATACATTCCCATTAATATGCAATTAAATAAACTAAGTGAGAAGTAATGGGAAGTCCAAAGCAATGAGAACAACAAATTGCTTACACCCACCTGCAATGCCCAACAACGACCCCCAAAAAAACTATTCTACTGAACCCCTTCGTTAACTAGAGTTGAGAGAACTTAACAACCTTTAAACTTATTAGTTGCAATTCCATGTTTTTGAGAACAATTAAGAATAAATCATAAGTAGCACAAGGAGAAATTGGATTGTTACAAGGGTGGAGGAAATACCACAAGCAGACCTGATAAACATTCCAAGGGAAATTGTGTTTATTCGACATGAACACTTCATTGGCACAAACTAGTGAAGGCTCACTACTTGAGTTTTCACATTAAATCAAATAATGGATAGAGGAATCTTACGTAATTGGACCAGAAAATTTGTAATTGGCACTCTAGCTGTCAATGCTGAGAAGGTAGCGGTTTGTAGCAGCAACAGTGGTATTGAGAATGAGTTAAGGAATAGTTCCTTTACAATTTCTGCTTCTAGAAACAAAAATTTCTTCTTAACAATGTATTGATGAGATATGCTTTTCAATGTTAAGTATGCTGCTATTAACATGCATCCTGTTTTGCAAGTTTTCAAGAGCAATTAAGAATAAATCACAAGTAGCACAAGGAGAAATTGGATTGTTACAAGGGTGGAAGTAACACCACAAGCAGACCTGATAAACATTCCAAGGGAAATTGTGTTTATTCTTCATGAACACTTCATTGCCACAAACTAGTGAAGGCTCACGACTTGAGCTTCCACATAAAATCAAATAATGGATAGAGGAATCTTACCTAATTGGACAGGAAAATTTGCAATTGGCACCCTAGCTTTCAATGCTGAGACGGTAGGTGACGGCGACGGTGGCGGTATTGAGAATGGGTTAAAGAACAGTTGAGTTACGATTTCTGCTTCGAGAAAAAAAAAATCTTTTAATGTATTGATGAGATAGACACTACAATGTTAAGTATCCCGTTATTAATATGCATCCTGTTAAAAATGAAATAAGAAGACAATTGCCCTCAAAGAACCCATTCTATTGAACCCCTTGATTAACTTGAGTTAAGAGAACTTAACAACCTTCAGACTTATTACTGGTAATTCCATGTTTTCGAGAGCAATTAAGAGTAAATCACAAGAAGCACAAAGAGAAATTGGATTGTTGCAAGTGTGGAGGTAACACCACAAGCAGGCCTGATAAACATTCCAAGGGAATTTGGGTTCTTTTGACATGAATGCTTCATTGGCACAAAGTAGTCAAGGCTAACAACTTGATTTGCAGATAAAACCAAATAATAGATAGAGGAATCTTACCTACTTGGATGGGAAAATTTGCAATTGGCACCCTATCTTCCTATGCTGAGAAGATACCTGTTGGTTGAGGTGGTGGTGGTATTAAGAATTATTTAAGGAACAGTTGCTTTACAATTTCTGCTTCTAGAAACAAACATTTCTTCTTAACAATGTATTGTGAGATATGTATTTCATTATTAAGTATGCTGCTATTAATATGCATCCTGTTAAAAATGAAATGAAATCATGGTTCGAAATAACGACTTGAATCACAAACCGATTTTTGAACTTCATGAAATTTAAACTGCAAAGATTACCTAGTTAAAAACTTTAGAAATAACGATAATTATAGCTGAAAGTTTAATACAAAGACATGTGTTGTGTATTTCGTGGGTATCACTGATCATTATTATTATAACTAAATTTACGATGCCGATGCAGATCGTTTCACTCGCCAAATTCTGCCGTATTCATTTTTGTAAATATATTTTTCTTAACACATATGCATTAATAAACAGTTAGAAGATTAATTATTATTTATTTCTCTTAAATTCTACCACGTTTGGACACCTGCGTTTAATCAAGAGTTCTTCCCGCAACGCTTCTTATAAACATTCGACACACTGTACTGTTTTTAAACATTGACAACTTTTGCAGAGGAGAGCCACATTTTTGTTAGTTTTTTCACATCTGATTAGTTGATTAGAGGAGAACAGTGAGAAAAAAGATTACAATATTTCAAAAATTTACATATAACTTCAATTGGAATAAAAAGTATTAAACAGACTTGGGATTACGATTTTGGGTAACTTTTTTGATTTGATTAGATTTCAGATAAATTTAAGAATTTATGAAATGGCAAATTCCTGAAAGAGCGGAAAATGTGCTACCTTCAAACTGTAAAAAAAGGGGGAGAATGACTTTAAGTGTAAGTTTGATTATGATATTACAAATGGTAAATTGCACCAACTAATCTGTAAAGATTACAAATGTTGGGAGGCCCGTATTAACAAGGTTGCAATTTTTTCGTTAAAATAGATACGATCAGGAACAACTAATGTTGAGAAAATAGCAAAACACGTCGCGAGCGCAAAACATAAAATAGCTAAAAACGTTTATTAGAAGTTAGACCATTTGCAGAGGCTATGGATTGTACAGTACCTAAGCCACCTAAAGCTAATGATACACGCTGGATAGACCATAAGTTTAGGGGTCTTAAATACGTTTTGAAAAATTATGGCGTTTACATGGTTCACTTAGAATCATTAGCTCAAACTGATTAACAACTTTTTAAATGAGCCAAATTAGAGGGATTTACAAAAAAATGGCATCCTATTCACATAAGCATGTATCTAGATGCGTTTTGCCCAATACGCAGCCACATCCAAGATTTCACGTGGACAATGGCTCAATTAAGAATTTTAATTGACAATTCTTTGGAATCTCCAGAGAGCTGACTTACTAAAGCGTTTAGAAAGCTAAATAGAGGTTAATGAGGAAGGAAATCTCTTTTATCAAAACATAAAGTTAAAGAATTTTAACGCCACAATAGAAGCGGTTTCAGGATATTCTACCGAGTGTCTTAAACGTATTTCTGATTGTATAGACATAGACATGCATAAAAACAGATTGGCGAAACAGACTTGGCCGTGATCTTCTGGACAACCTAGTTTGCATTGGAGAAGGTCCTTCAGTCCATGAATATTCACCCAATGTGGCAATCAAATGTTAGAAGATTAACGTCTGCGTCCCAAAAATATTCAGAATAAGGGCAAAAACATATACAAGAAATTGTCGATATACTAAGTGTGACGATGTCCGATATCAAAAATGATTTTTCTGACGCAGAAGATATGGACATGTTTTAATTGTATTTGTACTTAGGGGTTTAGCTTTATATTATTTTTAAATCCTTTTATTTTATTGCGTTTTAATTACCACACGTCCTGTCAGAAACTAGGTGCATATTTTTGACTTTTCAATGCTGAGGAATAAAGGTAATGAATGGAAGCTTTGACGGCATCTTCAAGGGACTGCCACACAGTGTGTTGCAATTAATGAAAATCTGAGATTTGTGTAACCAGGTGAGCATGGGAATGAGGTTAGACTCGCAAGATGCGTGCAACGATAATTACAAGAATTCTTTAGCAATCACTGTAGTAATATTGTTGGCTTCAAATAATTTCCTCAAAAAATTATTTTTATACATACACGCTGAGGCAACATTTTGAACCCTGGAAATAAGAAGCCTATGGACTTTTTCATAAACTACATTTGAGAATCCATTGCAATGGTTTTAATCTTAACTATAACTTTGTATTTAAATGAAAAAGAACTTTCTTAATCATTTTTTCCTCTGTGGTTTGCTATGATTTTGCAGCAAAGAGTACTCTGGCATAACATAGTTTTTATTAAAAAATTATCCTGTGATAACAACTGATATTTTCCTCTGACCTCTGACATTATTCACTTTGATAACATGACAAGTAACAACCAATGCACAGTAATTACTCAATCTCGTGTGATCAAAGTAAATGCAACACAAACTAAAGTCGGAATAGTTAAGACTAAAATAATGACAATAGAACTTCACAATCAGCTTCAAAACAAAGGAACTTTCAAATGAATATGGGCATAAATAATTAACATGTCTACAGATTTGATTTAGCTAGAGCAGAAAAAATCATTACATGTTTTGTGACATTGTATCACTTATAGTTCTTGTGAAGTCAAACCAAAACATGGAAAGAAAATACTTACCTAAGCGGAGTGGAAAATTTGCAATCAACAACCTATCTTTTAATGCTAAGAACACTGCTATTTATGAAGCTGTTCTTGTTGCCAGTGGTGATGATAGTATTGTGGTTTTTTCTTGAGATGCAGATAATCAACCAGAGCCTTACGATTTAAGTTTCTAAAAAGAAAAAGATCATGAGAATTATCTTATTATTATTTTATTATTAAGAATGTAATGAGAGGATATGTATTTCAGTGCTATGTTTACTGCTTTAAACATTTTTTATTGTGGTTTTCCCTGATGTTGTAAACAAAACAAAACGTGGGAATGGCTACTGGAGTAAATAATTAACAATCTGTAAACTTGAATAATTTCAGATAGAAGTTTATACTATCACTTAAATCCTTTCATTATACCACCTGTTACCACCGTTATTATTGAAAATGTTCTGCTCAAAGTTCAGCAATTCAGTTTGGAGATAAAACCAAATAATGAAAGGAGAAATCTTACCTAAATGTGGTGGCAATTTTCAATTCTCACCCTATCTTTTAATAGTAAGAAGACCCTATTACTGCTATTTTTGTGGTTTATAAAGCTGGTGGTGGGAATGTTAGTTATGTTGTTGTTTCTGAAATTGAGTTAATGAAGAGATACATAAATAGACAGATAAACTGGCAGTCTATTTAAAACAGTTTCCATGCGCTTATGTGTGAAAACTGAACACAACAATAAGACATCTTTTCATTTAATTAAGTTGCAAAGGATTATGCAGACTTTCAACACATATACGTGAACAAAACACTCAAATCATTTTTTATATTTTATCACTGGCACCATTATTACTGTTATTGGAAGAATTCAGATCAAGGCTCACAGCTTGAGATTGCAGATAAAACCAAGTAATAAAATAAGAAATCTTACGCAAGTGAAATGGCAATCTTCTATACCCACCCTATCCTTTAATGGTCAGAAAATACTAATTATTGTGGTTTATATAGCTGTTAAGGGTAGTGGGAATTGGTGAGACTGAGTTAATCAACAGTAGCTTTTCAATTTCTAATCCTAAAATAAAAAATATAATAGTAATTTTTTAAATTTATTTATTATCAGTAGCGTATTTATGACCCAGTCAGGAAAATCAACTATTGTGAGCAGTGAATCGCTAGCGTTACATTTACTTATGTGAGCAGTCCACGTGCAATAGATAAAGCTAGCTTTGCTACGTTTGTGTGAGCGATTGACAATTGTTTACTTAATTATACTTGATTACATGAATACTTCAATAATTAAACTTTTCTCATAAGAAAGAACTTTCACATATCTAACTTTTCTAAATAAAGCTGTATGGGTTATGACATCAATGAATGAAAATATTAATTCAGTAATTGCAAAACTAAGAGCATATTAATAAATGAATCACATTTTTTAATTAATCTAAATCTGATGAATCCGTGTAACAACGGTGGACTAATAGTTATTAAAAAGTGTAACTACGGTACATAATCGTTATTAATAAAAGTAATTTTTTTTAGAAATGAAATTCTGTAGCTCCATTTGTGATAGGGGCTGACCCGCTCATTCTTTTATTTGCCAAATAGATTCCATATGTTAAGTTGACTTACCATATACAAACTTTCATGTGATAAATCTTTTTGGTTCATTAATTATTTGAGAAAGAAGTGAATTTTGTAAAAAGAAATGCACTCATAGTTTTTCGCAATCAATTGTTTCTTATGACGTCAGAAATTCATTTATGGAAATCAGTATAAAATATTGTTTAAAATTCCTACGAATATCGTGGAACAAGTTGCTTCAAAAACCTGGTTAGTGTTATCTAAGACTGGATTTACAATTTTACATCACTCAGGGTCATTAGATGCTGCCAATCTGACCCATTTTATATTTTATTTTCTGCCACTGTTGCTTTATGTTATCAAACTTTATTTTTAGCTTTTCAAATTTCAATTTAGTATTATCATATTTTACATGTTCATTGATAGCTTTGCTGGTTGGGATTTCTTCTAATATTTTCACACCAGGGTCACCATAAAAATTCTTAGTGGATCCACAAGGATGGAATAAAAAATTATATTGCTGCTAATCTGAAGTAATATTTGTAATAACTTTATCTCAACTTTTTTCTTTTAAAAAAAGCTAACATGCTCAAACTTTGAATGGCCATGTGTAAATTCAATAGAGATTTAGATTAATTATTAGATGTAAAAAATAGATCTTTTAGATTCATTACAGAGATTCTTCAGATAAAAGTTATTTATTTGAAAAATTCTGTAGTCACACTTCAGAATAATTATTTGGACAGATTAATTAATTACTGTTGCGTGACTATTGTGTCTGTCATGTTGAGTATTATTATCATTAAGTGCGAGTAAGTTAAGAGGATTATTAAGCCAAAAACCTATTGTGTTTACATGTGCAATTTCTCAGTCATAAAAGTATTTGTGTGTGTATAGACACGTGCAAATGCGATTGCTGCTACCTCCCGACTGGGCCAGACACATGGGACATATGCTAAATACATTGCCATTATTAACATACATCACCTTAAATTGAAATGAAACCTATGCACCTTTGATAAATTATGTGAAAGCAGCCATCGCCATGTAGTTTTGCAAATTATTAATTAAAATTATTACTGATAATCGAATGTTTTAGAGTACAATTAAGGATCAATCACGAGTAGTAGGGAGTAATTGGAATGTGAGGTAATACTCCAAGCAGACTTGATACAAATTTCAAGACAAATTGGATTCTTTCAAGATCAACCTTTCACTAACACAAATTGGTCAAGGCTCAGGACTTGAGTTTGCATATAAAATTAAATAATAAAAACAGAAATCTTACCTAGAGGATGTGAAAATTTGCAATTGACACCCTATCTTTTCAATGGTCAGAAGATGCCATCACTGCTAAATAACCATTCAGTCTTCAGAAGATGCTATTACTGATGACTTTGGTTGTTGATATAGCTGTTGGTGAATGTGGTTGTAGCACTGAGAATGACTTATTGAACAGTTGTTTCTTGATTTCTGTTCCTATAAACAAAAATAACGAGAATTATTTTCTTCTTTAATTATCGTCAATAATTTACTGATGGCAGCCCTCGCAATTTAGACTAAATGGTGTCAGCAATATTTTGCAGACCCAAATCAAATCTACCTCAGCAGCTCTCTGCAAAATCTTACGAAAGTAAACCAAAACTACCTCTGCAAAAATGTCAATAACTTTTATTTGAACATCGAAAGAAAAATTTTTTGTTTTTTTTTGTTTTTCATTTTCATAAATAAGTGTCTCGTTTTTTTTATGATTTAAAGAACAATGAAAGATATATATATATATTTTTCATTAACTCTTGGTCATTTACTATTTACCGAAATTCCATTTGTTTTTACTTTTAGCGGTCTCTCCATTGCATTGCCTTTTTGAATGAATGAACTTCATTAAATGGGGTAGGGGAAAATAAAAAAAAAGGAAAGTTGGAAAAGAATTATAAACAGTCAATAACAAAACGTTATAAAAAATATGAACATAAAATAGAAAACTGAAGTTATCATCACTGTCTATGTCATTTTCTAAATCAGGCGATAATGGTTTTTTATGTTTTCATTCGATTGAAATATTTTTTCTTCATACATGTGAGTGTAAAGCTATATTTACGTTTACAAAATCTACACATGCAATTCTTCTATATTTTTTTCATGATAATGTATAACGACGTAGTTTAAAACAAGCCAAAACATTCTACGGAATTTCTTTCTTTGTTGTTCAATCTTGAACTCTAGCGTATCGTCCAACTATTTTAAAGTTATCATTTTTTTTGTATAAAATGCTTCATGAAAAAGTTTTACAATATTTAGGTTCTTGGGAACAAGAAATTGATTTGCGATTCACAAATCACAAACCTTTTATTCCAAAAAAAAAAAAATTTACATGCAAAAAAACATACATCAGCACGACAGATTGAATATTTCTTTGCATGTAAAACTTTTTTTATGTAAGAAGTGCTTCGGCAAAACATTGCCAACATAAATAAAAATTACATCTGCAATTGCGTCAGGAATTGCCGACTTCCAAAGCAAACTGCGAAAGCTGTGATGGAATATGCACACATGGAATATAGACCATGGGTTCAAGTCTGTTATATACAGGCCTTTATTTGCCACATTTATAAGTAGTGTGCTTTATAGCGATTCAAATAGATTTGAAACTTTAATAAATATAATAAAACTATAGAGCCAACAAAATAAAACAAGCTGTACATGTTGGCAACTAATTCCCCCACTTATGGATACAGAGTCTTTTGAGCATGTTTCTTTTTTTCAAACATTTTTTTTACATCTCATCAAAATGGTATAATCATTGGGAAGCTAAAGAAAAGTACTTTCATCCAATATATTTTTATATATTTTTATATTTTTCAGAACTTATACTTACAAAAAAAACATCTGATCATGTTGGCACTTTTTTGCCGTCCTCAAAAAATTATTTTTTAATTTGAATATTTGGCCGATATCAAAAACCTTATGAAAATATTCTTAAATATTAGAAAAAGTATCTGGAGAACATAGCACATTTTGTCGTGACTTTAAGATGCTTTTATGAAGAAATTTTTGACCTGGGTAGGAGAATTTGATCAGAATCAATAAAAATTGAAAATCACACAATAGGAATAGGAAAAGGCAAAACTCAAGAGGAACTGTATAGAGAAGGCCCATTCCACAGAAAATGAGCATTCGTTAACTCAAAATAATTTATAACAATCCCCGTAAGTTTGACTGCAATTTAAAGAAAATGTTACACCTGCACAATATGTATGATAAGTACTTCTCTTTTTAATGTAGTTTTTTACCCTCTGTTTTTTAAATCGAACATGCAAGTGAAATTGACATTTTATAAAAAGCAGCCTTTGATATTTGCAGTAGTATTCGGCAATTGCCGACGTAAATCACAAAAACACCTGATCATTCATGTTGGCTCTTTTTTGCCGTCCTCAAAAAATTATTTTTTTACTTCGAACATTTTGCTTAATCATGACGACATTTTTGGGTGACGTGAAATATTCCGAAATGTTAGAAAAAGTATCTGGAGAACATGGCACATTTTGTCATGACTTTAAGAAAATGTTTTATGAATATTTTTTTGACCTGGGTAGGATATTTTGATCAGAATCAATAAAAATTTAAAAAATTGAAATTGAAATAGGGAAAGGCAAAACTCAAGAGGAACTGTATAGAGAAGGCCCATTCCACAGAAATATTAAAGGTTCTGTCCTCCTTTACACTGGCCGTTAACCCTATCAGTCTGGGGGGAGTGTGGCTTGGCTAGTAGAAACCGTTAATATCTTCTTATACTGATACGCAATCTTGCTTTTTTCTTACCTAACTTTTAAAGAAAGAACGTTAGGTAAAGTGTTTTTTGTATCTGTTGTTGGTTTGTTTTTATTTCACAATTCAGTTCAAAAGCGAAGAATAATATTGTTTATATTACAATAATATAATAATAAGTTGTGTATGATGCAGAAAAGAAAAATGTGTTCAAATTTGTGTTCATTTTTGTGAAGACGAACGAAGAAATGTATTGTATTGAATTAACGAGTGGAAGAAAAAATGTAAATGGATTATTGTAGAAACGTGTACTGGAAAAACATCTTACTTATTTATTTACAGTTATTAAAAATGGATGGTTGCACAGAAGTTGTCAAATGGTTTTTCATTTATTTCTTTATGGTGGAACTGATCGTTTTGTAAAGTTAACGAGTATAAATCAAAAACTTGAATTAAAACACAAACACAGATGTTGTTGTTTTTGGTGTAAACGTGTGCTGGAAAGGAAAGCAAAGAAACTGTTGAATTGGAGGATTGTTAACGAAGTGGCATTTATTTTATTACAGTGATTAAAAATGGTTGCGCTGTGTTGCGATTGGTTTCATTTCAACCATGTGGGAAACATTTTAAAATCAATATGTTGTGGAAGAGCTGAATTATTATTTTGAGTTTTTTTGAGTGCGAAGGAATAAAAAGTGTTGTACTATGTTGATATCTCCCGTGTTCTTGTTGTTGTGGTTGTTATGTTGCTGTTATTTTTCAAGCTAAGTTAAAGCTCTCCCCCATTATGATGATTGAATATCCAATACCATCCTCTCCCTACACCCCTCACTGCCAGCCTGAATCATAGGTTTTTATACTGTACTTTACACACCCCAGGTTTTTTTAGCTTTTCCTTTCCGTTGCTTTAGCTATGTATTCATTGCTATATATATTTTTAAGTAATTCCAATTTTTATTTTTAAGCATGTTGTTTGTTTTGTTAGTGGTGTAGGAGGGTGTAGAAGGGAGACCATTGATCATCATTCCTTTCTACTCTTTATTGATTACATCTGCCTATTCTATGATGGCATCTATAATCATAGTTCTTAAGATTTATCTCTGTTGCTTTTGTTTGTTGCTTGTTTTATTTTGTCTGTGGGAGGGGAAGAAGTGTGCAATATGGTTTCTTTCCAAGTTGCTCATTTGATGCATGATGTGCATTCAGGGGAGCCTATTGATTATTGTTACTGGCTTTACATATGTTGTTTAGGAATCCCCAGTTTGAATTTAAGCCATGATGCTTACTTGACCCTATAGTGGAAAATTGACGGCACATGATTATTTATTTAGGGCTATTTTACATTCTGAAAGAATTTATTCTGTTTTTGATGATCATGTGCTTGCTTCTGTTCTATATGGTTTCTTTTTTTCAGATTAAAATAATTGGTATAAATAAAAATTATGACTAAGAAGAATGAATGTGCTAATCATGGTTTTACATCATATGGTACATTGGGAAATCTTTTGGCTAATTCAAAGAAGAATAACACTTCGGTTGTATCCTGAGCAGGTATAATCGTTTAACTATTCACATTTTAAATCACATTTGATTCAAGTATCCTGGGCAAAGACATAATTTGACGGTTTCACTCAATAGTTGAAAAATATAACAAAAATATAACAAAAAAACATTTTTAGGTTGCATTTTTCTTGAGAGTGGAACTGTAAAATGTTTTTACACAGGATACTAGTTACTTTATATTACATGACTTTTTCTAAAATTCAGTAGGGATTAGAATTTTAATAAAAAAGTTTTTTTTCTCAAGGAATTTTGCTAAAGTCAGCACTTTTTTGAGATACACCCATTTTCACCAAAACGTACTTCTTGGAAATCTGAGGCACGTTATACTGATTATAACCCTTATATGCATAATAACTGTTCAGGATATTATTCTGGACGTGTCAAGCAATACTTTCTGTAACCATGACGTCATCAATAGAACTTGTGACATCAAAATATTCAGTCACATGATAATTACCCATAATAAAATATGTAGAAATAGAGTGCATGCTCCCCTTACTGCTATGTGCCACTTGCGGCTAACTGTAATTTTGATCGTTCCTTTCATTCATTTAAAGATAACAAATCAAACAGCGCTTATTGTTAACTAAAAGTATAGACATTCAGCTATCATTATGGAAAGTTTCAGAGTGAACCAACAAATACTTACTGATTTCTAGCAAAAACATCGGGTCGCGATCATGGTGAGAAAATAAATAAAAATGGCCACTCCGAAAAATAAATGCTTGAAAATACAGTGTCATAAATAACGGAACAAATAGATTCGTAGATATTCTTCTGCTGTTTTGAATACTACCAACATATGAGATTTTATCTACACACACAGTTTTCCTGTATTTATTGTGTACGCGAGTAAATCAACAAAAGTTTACAGTAAAGTAATTCCGTAACCAAGTGCCTTTCTCCGCTATAGCAACAAAAATTGTTCTTGTTAGCATTGATTTCAGCTTGATTAAGCATGCGCAAACGTTTTGCTGAAATTGATTCTTTAGGCTTTATTAGACATCAAACTTTCTGAGAATACAAAAGGTACGTTAAAAATTGCCTAACCTTTTTCTAATCCTAATCAGGAACTCTTCCCAATGAACTTAACAAACTGTTTCTGTTCTAGACACCTTCTTAGATTTTTGGTTGTTGGTTGGTTTGCTGTTCAGGTCTGGAAGTTTGGCGGAAATGATCATTTCGTTACCACAACGTTTCCGTGAAGGTAAAATGGCAGTAACGATGAATCGTTTCTGCACAGCTATATTTGAAGATATACATTTTTATGACGATAAAAAATCAAAGTAATCAGGCTTTTAAACTACTTTGTAAAACAAAAATTGCTTTGAATTCACGTTATTTAATTGAATGTGTTCCCGACAAAAACAAAACACAGAAATGAAGTATAGTAATCTATTCATTGTTGAAACACAATACAGAAGTTTGGGAAATTTTTTGGGTGAGGATGCTGAGCAATTAAAAAGGATGAAACCCCCACCCTGCAAATGACATGATGTTACCAATAAACAAGAAGAGGTAACAAGCCAAAAATAATAACATTGGAAACGTACATGTTCAATCCCTATAACAGAAGGCTGACAAAGGAAGCCCAGCACCCCGACCAAAAGTTGCTTCCATCCCTGGATTAAAAACCTTGTGGATATGAGCCAAATATATCCCACAAGGAAAAAACCGTGGAACGAAAGCAACCTGAAAGTCCATAAAAACCGGGTATAGGAATGGAGTAGTATAGGGTGAAGTTGATCCATCATTTGTTGAATTCCAATGAAGTGACATCAATCTCGATTCATAGTTGTAATGAGTACATAAAAGAAAACAACAACAAAAATTAAATTAATAATATATCAGACTACCAATAGGGTGGGCGGGAAGGGGAAGCTATATTGTTGTCCAAACAGTGTAAAATCAGAATGAGGAAACCTGTGTCCTTGCAAGGTTTTTTAAATAGAAAGATAATCAAGGCCAAATAAGTAATGGTTCAAAGCATTTGATACAAAAGGAGGAACTGAACAAATGAGGCAACCAGCCTGACCAAAGCAGACATCAATAACTCAGTGACCATAATGGACAAAAAGTAAAATGTTAGAAGAAATTAAAAATGGTCACCTCAATTAACCTGAGCCAAACTTGCAGTTTGGCACCATTTAATTGAATGTGTTCCCGACAAAAACAAAACACAGAAATGAAGTATAGTAATCTATTCATTGTTGAAACACAATACAGAAGTTTGGGAAATTTTTTGGGTGAGGATGCTGAGCAATTAAAAAGGATGAAACCCCCACCCTGCAAATGACATGATGTTACCAATAAACAAGAAGAGGTAACAAGCCAAAAATAATAACATTGGAAACGTACATGTTCAATCCCTATAACAGAAGGCTGACAAAGGAAGCCCAGCACCCCCAAATTCCCCCAACTTAATAGGAGAGAAAATAATAGACAATGAATTAACACCATTTTGACCTATATTTGCAGATGACACACAACTAAAGAGAACGGTAGATAAATCTTACAAGCAGATATAATATCAATATCTCTCACAACTCAAAGGAACCTTGGAAATGAATAATATCTGAGGACCAAGAATCAAATTTTTTATCTGAAAGATGAATATATCTCTGATATGCGTCACTTGACCACCGGCCCATGATCTTTATGACGCTATCTGGTACACCACATGCAGCAGCAGCAGTTGCTCCACCAATACGGAAACAATGTGTGTTGAGTTTTATATCGTAAGATAAGGAAATGTTAATAAACGCCGACACATATTTGCAGGTAACAAACACACCAGATGAAAGAATAAATAGAGGACCTGGGTGATGTGTGTGGAAAGTGAGGTAACGCTTGAGTGTATGGACAGGACAAAATATACCTCCATTACAACATAAACGTATGTTGAAACCACATTTAAAGGGGTCTGTCTTAGATGACTTCAATAAAACATAAGCAATTTTGGCGTTAGTGGAAAAAGAAATGTGAGAAGGAGAAAGATGTAGAGAGGCATTAAAAGAATGAGGAGATGAACATGTATATTCACTAACCCGCAAAAAACCAAAGAAAGCAACTGTAGAATTAATAAAGACCACATAGCTTTATCGTGAGAGGAAACCAAAGATCTAATAATAAAAAACAACAGACGCTTGAGATGAGAAACTGTAATGGGAAGACAAACACGAGAAAGTGGAGGAACCGTCCGACGTATACCACGTAACACATAGGACAATTTTGGCATTGACGAAATCTGCTCAGGATAGCCAGAAATAATGCTATGAAACTGAATACCACTCAAATACACTATAATAGTGGGATATTTCACATGGCGTGATAAATAAGTGACAAACGGCTAGAGAATACCAGCTACAAGAGGGAAGACAGGAACCGTAATCTGTCTTCAGAATTGGTAATACCGATTAAAACCACACCGATATGCAGCCTTGGTGCCAGGTGCAAGAGCATTGTCGAGATAATGATTCATGGTTTGGAAAATAGAACCGACACAGAACTTGTAATATTTACTTGAACGTTTGTAGCTTGGGGGTGTAAAGCTTGAACCAGTCGACCCCAATAGAAAACAGCAACAACAAGTGGTAACTATTCCAAAAAAGAAGAACAATACTGTGTAGTAAATTAGATAGGTATGGAGAACCACTTATCGCAATAAAGCCCACCTATACCAACACCAGATGCATCTGTAAAAAGACGAATTTCATCCGAATTAATAACACAAGTGGGAATGATGGCGATGCCGTTCCAAGTGGGTAAAAAAAACTCAATCCACCAAGCAATGTCCTTGCGAGCTTCAAGAGAAATCGTAAGATGATGATGTAATTTCGACTTTTTAACGACCAATCAATGATGTGTCGCAAAAAGAAACGACCACACTTTACGACCTTGCAGGCAAAGGATAAAGAACCAATCAAAGATAATAAGTCCCTCTTTGTACATTCCTTTCTATTGTTCCAATTGCGAAGAGTAGTGAAGAGATCACAAAGTTTTCTTCAGGAAGGCGAATGGAAAAACTAACTGAATCAATTTCAATGCCCAAAGAAGTGATGACTTGAGCTGGAGCCACAAACTTATCTGGAGCCAAAGGGACACCCAAGTTCTGAAACACTCCTTTTTACAAAACCATAAGTTTTTCACAAACACCTTTGCGTTTATCTGCACCATAAAAAGTCATCGAAATAATGAAGCAAGGACTTAAGAAGATATACAACCACAATAATCCAATGCAAAGCATCAACAAGGGGGATGAGTGACCCCCAAAAGGCAATACAACATCCAAATATTACCTATTGTCCCACTGGTAACCTAATAGGTACCAATCTTTGGGGTGGACAGGGCATATTCTGAAAGCATGTTGTATGTCTAGTGTGAACATGGAGCAACCACGACCCAACTCCCTAATTAGAGAGACAGCGTCATCGAATGACAAATATGAACAGAATAACTATCGCGACTGATACCATCATGAACAGAGGAACCTTTCGTTGTTGTTGTTGTTGTTTTTTTTGTTTTTTTTTTTTTTTATGAGGCAAAGGCATGACAGGAAACGGACCTACTGTGTGACCTCTATTCAGTTCCTTCAAAATCGCGGCAGCCACCTTAGGCCGATGTTCATATGAAGACTTATTATTACCGGCAGCAGAAACTAAGGGGCTAACTGAAAAGCCCAACCGAAACCCAAACATAAACCCAGAAATTAAAAAAAAAAAAAATTGCGAAAAACATCATTATGATAATTAGAAAGATAGGAAGACAATAACTTCACATTAACAGGAGTATTAACTGTGGACAGAATCTGAAAATAATTATTAGGTACGGAAGCCAGGGGACCTGAATGAACACTTAAACGCGGAGTGCTCCTTTCCACACATGAAGCACCTATGAGAGAATGCGCACTTGGAAGCACATGGGATGCCTTTGTTATATCGCCAACAGTTTTGGAAAGATCTAGAAAATGACCTTTGATCACGTGATTCGTGATAAAATGGTCGACGTGGGGAGGTATTCCGAAACGAATCAGAATTGAGACATTGAGGGAACCAATGCCCTACCTCACCACAAGTAAAACATCGTGAAAAAGAAAAAGAAAACAAAAAACAACCATGATTAGAAGACAAAGGTTTCTTAACAGTCAACCGTGGCACCCCTCACAGGGGTAAGTGACCAACTGTTCAACTAAATGAGGAAAAAAAACAACAAAAAAACAAAAACAAAAAACAACTAAACATCTCAAATAGTTACTCCAAGCACAAGACACCAAGTTGGCAGATCCGATACCTTAGCCCTATTAAAAGCACTGTGAGACACCAAAAGAGTAGGAGTACCATCCTGATTATTAATATTTTTATCATAATTACCATCAACATCAGTGAAGGAACCAGTTACTGTAGAGGAAGAGACAGGAATGTTTATACAGAGGTGGTAAAAACAAATCCAAATTGACGAATTCAGAGGCCTTAACTTTGGGTAACACACGTTTAGGTACAGGAGGAAGGGAATCATGAAACCCACCCCTTATATCTGGTGAGGAGCCACATCAGTCGGAACAGTGATATTGTATGGGGGAGCCCCATAGTGGGAGACAGCGTCACAGAACACAGTGGCGGGGGCTGAAGAAACAGAAGCAGGTGATGTCACAGGAACCCTGGCAGCATGACGAGGCAAAGCTGAAGTGAGGATATTATTCGAATTGGTAAGATCATTACTAACATTTACTAATATTAAGTTCTTTTCTCATATCTATATAAGTTCTTTTAAAAGTTCTTTTTTGAACTATTTAAGTTCATATTATAAGTTCTTTTCTCATATCTATATAAGTTCTTTTAAAAGTTCTTTTTTGAACTATTTAAGTTCATAATATAAGTTCTTTTCTCATATCTATATAAGTTCTTTTAAGAAGTTCTTTTTTGAACTATTTAAGTTCATTTTTTTTTTTTTTTTTTTTTTTTTTTTTTTTTTTTTAATATCTTTTCCTTGGAGAGGAGGTATTAGTACAATTGATTGTAGTGGTAAACGAAGATGGTTGGTAAGAACCATTGTCAGCTGAATCATCAACGTCACCTTGGGAATCATCATCCAAATAACAATCAAATTATCAGAATGTTATCATGAAAAGTAGCTTCATTAGAATCCACAACAGCAGGAAGTGGGAGCAACGTATGATTAAGAATATCAATTGAACTAACATACTGAATCATCATTAGTAGCATCAAGAGGAAGACTACGCCTCAGAAAAAGAGCATGTGCCATAGTTCGCGTGTGGATAATCCTTTTACATTCATATTAACGGAATTTGACATTAAGATCAGAGCCCCTCTCCCCATGTCCACCCACTGTTCAAGAGTTTTATTCTGATGCAGCTCATTAACCAGAGAAGGAGTGGATTCAGTAACAACAGAAATGACTGATAATGATTTTTTTACCTGAACTCTTCTTGGGAACTTTAGCCATATTCTTCCACAGGTACAATGGAATCAACAAGTATTGACTGCTGAAGCTATATTGTTGTCCAAACAGTGTAAAATCAGAATGAGGAAACCTGTGTCCTTGCAAGGTTTTTTAAATAGAAAGATAATCAAGGCCAAATAAGTAATGGTTCAAAGCATTTGATACAAAAGGAGGAACTGAACAAATGAGGCAACCAGCCTGACCAAAGCAGACATCAATAACTCAGTGACCATAATGGACAAAAAGTAAAATGTTAGAAGAAATTAAAAATGGTCACCTCAATTAACCTGAGCCAAACTTGCAGTTTGGCACCATTTAAACCATTGATCTTTAAATATTTGATTACGAAACATAATATTCTGCAAAACTCTCTCACACTGTTGAATGTTAAATGAATGAAATCTAACAATATTATCAGTGGAGTTCAACCTGGGTCACAAACAAAATTCAAAATGTAAAAAAAGAAACAAAGCCTTCACTTTAAAGGTGTATCTACACATGCTAAAATTTTCAAAACATTATCAAAACATTTGACATTAATCTTTCACAAACCAAGAAAAAATTAAGTGATGCTAACAAAGCATTGACTGTATGATTCTCGGTTAGAATGGATTAAGAAACTTTTTTGTTATTACCACATAGTTTCTGCCAAGCCTTATTTGCGTCAAACGAAAGGTTGTTCTATCGTTTCCGCAAGCTCCAAACTGGGTTCCCTAGACTGAACCAATTTCCAGGCCGGCTGTTCCTAGGTGTATCCTCGATTTTGAGAGGGTATAAAAAGTATTACTGTAGAGTGGTACATCACGGGTTACCATGTTTTTAAAGTGCGACCTTGTGACAACGAAGAATTGAGAATATTTGTTGAATCAGATAATAAAATTGACCCATGGGCAGTCTGGTTAAAAGAAAAAGTGCTGGAGTGACAGTCGGAAGATTTGCAGCTTACTAATGTCGAACGTTAAGGAAACTGAAACAACGAAAGGTACCAAAAAACTTAAAATGTACATTCACAAACAAAGTACATCGGACTATCAATCATTTGCAAAGTTTTAAAAGATATGTTTCAAATGGATACGATCGACCAGGTGGAGGTGCTGTTCTTTCATGCTTATATTCATTTTCGTATGAAGAAGGCGATTCTGGCAGGGTCAAAGAGATCATCAAAGGAAACATTCCTGATTTGATTTGTTTTAGAAATGACAACTCCATATCGTAACAACATTATCGCCGCAATTCCATACAGTACATTAAGGGACAAGTTGCAGGGGAGGTAAAAGCCCAAGGTATGTGTACCAACAGCGTGCACGTACCAACAGCATTAAGTGAAGAGGATGAGCAGCAACTTGCGGACAGGCTTGTTGAAAGTGTCTCAACTTGGGTTTGGAAGAAGCCATGTTTTGTGTGTTTGTGTGGACATTTGAGGAAGCAGCGACGATGTGGACGGTGAAGTTTTCATTTGAAAAAACACTAGCACATTACACGTAGAAAGTATGTATTGAATTTGATGTGGCATATCGAGGGCTACGAGAAACTGAAACGGTTTGGCTTTGCCATTCATGGCTGTATTGACGGTTAGAATCGAAAGATTATATGGGTCCTAGCAAAAACAATCCGAAGACTGTCGGTTCATATTTTTTGAACAGTGTCAAGCAACTTCAAATTATTTCACCTACGATCCGTACTGACAGAGGGTCAGAGAATACAATAATCGGTGGAATTCAATTTTTTTTTCGAAGAAACAATGGTAACAGTCAGTTTTCTTAATGGCCCTTCTACGAGAAATCAAAGGATTGAGCTATTGTGGTCTGTTATTCGAAGAAACAAATTTAATTTTTTCAAAGATTAGTGTGATGAAACAGCCTTCGATCCAAGTTTGACTCATCAATTGGGTTGTATATGATACTGTTTTACTGAATTTATTCAGATGGACTACACGAAATAAGAAAATAATGGAACATCCATTGTATTAGGAAATCTAAAAATGCTGAATCTCCCACAGGCTGTCCAAATGTAGTCCTTCAATCCTGAAATGAGTGGCGGAGAAGGTTGTCTGTTCCTTTTGTCATCTCAAGATCTATTTATTTTTGTGGTTGAAATGGCTCCACTTTTCTGATGTACCAATCGGATGGTTCAATATCCATCACTTTTATGGTACAAAATAACATTAGCAACCAATGGATCTGACGCTAAAAATCTTCTGTTATTATTAATACAAGAATTGGATAGAAATGACACTGTAACTACGGGACGTATTTAAAAAAATTCCAATTACAAAACCTTTGGTCTCCTAACCTCGGTAATATAGAAACTCATCCAGTAAGCCTAACGAAGAAACTTAGAAATAGAGTTAAACAACTCTTCTGAAAGCGAATTATAAAGACCTGTATGATGAAAACAAGCCCTTCGGTAAGCCCTTAGGTCAGCAATTTCGAGGATGAGAAGTGGGAAATTATGAATGGAAGTTATGAATAAATTATGAATAAAAGTCATAAAAACTAATATAAGACAACAATGAAAACCTTCCTAAATAACGTGTCAAGAACCTTTGGCATGAATCTTAATAGTATATCTTAAACGTGTTTGGAACTAGTCAAAACATCCACCATCGTTTTCAGTGTCACAAAGTATTCAAAATACTTATTAAATTGATTTTCCCTCGTTAACAGGTTAAGCCTGTTTCTTCTAGTCATCGTGATGGACTGGGGTTTCCATACCATTTGAATTGTTGGTCATCGCTGCTGGACATCAGACCTTTCATTTGCCCGTGTGATTCATTGTGCCTGTAATTTTGCAGCTCTCTGCGCCCGTTCGTTTCTTTGCCGTTTCCTCAAAGCATACCCATAAATTCGATCTCTTATTGGTTTGCTAAGAAAACAGGATTTAAAAATGGCGAAAAAGTTCCGAGTTTCGTGGATAACGTTTCTATGTTTTGTAAATTTGAAAAACTGCAACATTTTCTGTTTTTTTTCAGGCTTCTGCATGGGTCGCAGATGTTTGTACCTGGCAGCACAGCTGTCTTGTGTAACAACACCGTTCAATCTTTAATACGGGAATTTAACTTTGTGAATTTAGCTTTAAGATAGGATACTGATTGTCTTTGTATTTTTATTTACGTTGGACCGACTTGTTTTTTTTAATCGCCAGATAAATGTTTTAATTAGGTTCTTTCGTCGGACAAATACTCTTTTTCCACACCAGAACATTTCCGATGTCTGGTAGTAGGCGGATCGAAAATGGCCATTTTTTTTTTCCAACTGAACAGAGATCAAATTTAAGGTTTCGAACTCAACAGAGGTGAATATAAGGGTTTATATTAGGGACTGGTTCCAGAGATGTATTCGAAGGTTGTGTTTTGTTTAAGTGGACCGAATTAAATTCAGCAATTCAAGCAAGTTCATGTTATTGCTCTTCAGTTTGGAGAAACTGCATTTATTGCTGTATGTAAATACGCTGTAGCAATGTTTGCACCGAAAGCCAGCCTCAAATGTGACTACCTAAAATTGCTGTTATATACGTACGTAATTTGACAATCCAAGTTGGATTCATACCTTAGAAAAACATTTCTAAACATTCCCAATCAACTTATTGCATTATCTGATATTTGCGTTGGTATCCAACCTTGATGATGGCAACAACAATTAACATTAAATTAGTGGGGGAGTAATGTTGAACTTGCAAATGGTATGTTTGAGTTTTGCATTTGATTATTCTTTTATCATCAGTCAATAGTCATGGGTTGAATGTTGTAGTAGCATGTTGCATATCAATTTCACAAAGAAAGATATGGTTGATGAAAGATTATTATTCGCGAAAACAAGACGTGATGCTTGATGTATAGAATTATAATATAGAGACTTCAACTAACCAATCGAAGCCTTCAGAGACTTCAACTAACCAATCGAAACCCTCAGAGACTTCAACTAACCAATCAAAGCTCCCAAAACTTGAATGATTTATTTATTTATGTTATACTTTCTTTTTCATTGAAATACAAAGTAAAATGGATCCAATGAAATTCTTTGTTGTTGTTTTTTATTTCTTTATCCCACAAAATCTTGCCAACAAACGATTTAGGGAAACAGTGAATGTTCAATGGAAAAGTTCGCGGTGTGCTTGTGCCAAAAAAAGTTATTCAAGGCATTTTCTTTTTCATCTGAACCCTGTTGTTCTACAGGCTGTTTTTGCTCAGTCTATTTGTGGGGCTTTCATAGCGAGAGATGCCTTCTAGTTTTATTGTGAGAGGGTTATGAATGTCTAGAATGTTTTTCCTAAATTTTAGACGGATTTTAGTGAATTTCTATATAATTTTTTGTGCTATTTAATTTAGGGACTCTTCATATGGATAAAAATTACCTCGGTAAGAGGGAAAACTTATCGACATAACAGGAAGTTTCGTTCTGTTCAATTTGCTCAGTAAGCTAGGAAATGACCTACATTATATGAAACATATGAACAAAAGAATATATACAAAATTTAGCTGATTAAAAGTAACATTTGCCCGCGTACCGAGAGAATTGTGTTCTCCCTGGTAGACGAGATCCCGCTTTCCGGGGAAATTTTATTTCTTATGTGACCGCAATGTAATTTTTATAGCGTTTCTTAAGTACAGCGAGGTGATTTTTATCCATTATGAACAGTCCCTAAATTAAATACCCCCTTATAGTGAAATCCTCAGAAAGAACATTATATTAAATATTGAATCCACTAAAAGCATGTATAGGAAAGCTAAATCAATAAATTAATAAATGAACACCTGGGATGTTATTATAACTTCTTTGATAATAATGTATTTAATATATAAGTATAATAAGTATAACAGAATCAGAAAGAATGTAGAACACACAATAATGTTATATTCAAATCATTCTTAATAAAAAACCGAATACGGCTCCAAGTCAGCGACAAAAACAATAACAATGGTTTATAATAGCTTCCCATATTATCCTGCACTTTCATAGAAATAATCGTACCTGATGCAAACCTATTAGCAGATAGTAAATAGCACTAGACCCCAAGGCGACGTCGCTCGCCGCCCATATTCAACCTACGTCCTCAGCCACTAAGAATTAACGAAGAATAAAATCAACGAATTAGTAACGAAAAGTATTACCATTTTGTAGAGCTCGAAATTCGTATGAGTTTCAAAACGCTGACTTTAAACAAATCAAAAGACGTGATTTGGCTTTAAAATCAAGTAAGACATGCCCGTTTTGGGTTATTTGCCTTATCAGTTTAGTTTAAGAATGAACATGAAAAATTGTTGAGAAGTTTATGGAACAGGTTTTCTTGCTACTTCTCCAGTTTTACCAAACCGAACTATCAGGATATCATGTAATAAAACTCGGACATGTCACAACTACTTTCGGGTGTTTAAAGGAAGGAGTAGGACGCATATTAATGAAACAATAATTCGACAATAAGAAATTAATCATTGCAAGTAAGTTTGTGGCAACATAAACTTAAGAATGTCGTCCTTATTCTTATGTTTATCTTTATGTCATAAATGAGAAACTTTCTTATGACTTAAAAAAATTAAAATCATCCGTAACTGCATTTGAACCACATGTTCGTAGCATCTTAGTCAACGCCCTAAGCCATTCATATTTTACTGAAGATAAACAGTTCGAAAAGCATAGAAAGGCGCACAACAATTCCAAATCAAATGTACACACTTGAAAACAGATTTTATAAGTATTTGACAAAACGATATTGACAGATAAAAAAACATATTTGATGGAAATGAATATATGTTTTGCCACGTCCGCCAATTATTTCACGGTAAAGATTATAACAATGATGAGCCAAATTGATCTTTAGCATAATCGACAGTTCCGCGTTTCATGCTAGGCTTGGACAAGGAAAAAACGTGGAAAAACATAGACGGTTGTAATGGATATCTATGCTTACGAAGAAATCCAAAAACATACAAAACAAAATGTAAAATAATTACAATAACAAAACAATTATTTTCTGTTTGGTAAATTTTATGACTTCCATGTGTTTCAGAGATTTATTCTCGGTCGTATCCATCATTGACGTAGGTATTATTTTCAGGATCGTACCTTTTCATGGTACCCATCGATTCTAGTGATGACTTGTTTTCCTGATTTTGACTTTTCTTCCAGCATGTCATATTTTTAAAATATTCTTTAATCTTTGAGTTTCGCATCATGTAAATACAAGAATTGACACCAGAATTAATGGATGTAATGCAAAGAGCCCATATCAAAACAATTGTAACTTCACGTACTTTGTCACGGTTACTGGAGTATAAATAGAAAAATGACGTTACAGCCAATGAAATGATGGAAGGAACATAAAACAAACAAAGTGAAATGGTAATAAGCGTAATTGTTTTCGTCAGCCTTTTTTCTTTAACTTTCATACATGTTGATGTTGCAGTTGTATTTTCAGTTTGTTCGTGAACATTTTGACGTATTAGTACGTTGAATGTGACAGCTGCTATTAAAACAAAAGTCTCAAAGACTGATATGCTTATAAAATATAATCCACTTGGTTTTAAATTTGTTTGCTGCGACACTGCTGCATATCCAGCTCCCCATGCAAAGGAGATGAGGATTTCCAACACTATAAGGCTTAAAAGAAAGTTTTTTGTGAAGTTCCTTCTGTAAGAAGTATTTCTAGTTATCAAGTAGAAACGATCAAAGGAAATTAAGGTTATATGTAGTCCAGAGAGAACCATTGGAAATGGGAACCAAAACGCACGTATGGCTATTTGTACACAGCTTATGTCTGGTGACATAATAATATAGACTATTTGAATTGGCATTAAAATTCCTCCAACAAGAAGATCAACTAAACTCAGACACAAAAATAACTTCTCTGGTCTTGTAAAAGTAGCCTTTTTTGTTTTGAACAATCCAATCACCAGAAGTAAATTTGTAACTGCTATAAACAATGCTGTGATTGAGGAAATCCCTAACAATGCAGCGTCATTATGGTTATTCATAATTTCTGGTTGATATATCTTTATGCAGTTTGGTAATGTTACATTTTTGGTGTTGTTATTGTATGCCATAGTCGATTTCTAAAGAAAAATAAATAGTGGATGATTTCCTTCAACTGAAATTTATGTAATAGGACAACACATACATTATTTCAATTAGTTTTTTTAAATAAATCTATTAAAAAACTATTAAAATCTGACTAGTGCAGCGTGTAAAAACATTTTACAGTTCTCCATAAATTGATTTTTACACGCAATACTGCCATGATAAGTCTGTGTATATACAAAAATTGTTGTGTTTCTCCATGTTGGAATTATATCATATTTAACACAAATATTTTGGATCGATCATTCAAAGAATGCTATTATCCCTATTTTTCTGTGCTATTATTTGGGCTATTTAGAGATTTCTAAAGTTGTACAGTTGAACTAAAAGATTTAGAAAAGAGACAATACATAGTAGTCCTACCTAACCAATGGATACTCCTACCTAACTACGATATAACGTCTGATATATAAGAAAATACCTTCAAATTTCCCTATTAACTAAAGCTAACAAAACCAATACCTTCTCAGACGTTTTTATCTTTCAATTCTTTATTCTGCTATGAATTGTTGAAATGTCAAAAATTCTATTTGTGCATCATGATACAAAAACCATGTAAATATGTATGTAATCACTCTCTTCTTGCATTACAATATCACTTGCATATCAGTCAAAACTAACTGATACGAAAAAGCTACGTTCACATCAAAAAAAATAGACATTGGTAGAAAATGATAAACTGATAACACATAACAGGTCTACATCGACTATCTCGTCGGATAGAATAATTACTGATACTTATCAATGTGGTTATTCTTTATTACTGAACTTAAAGCGTTGAATAAAAAAATTAAAACAAAAACAAAAAATTATACACACAGCGTCTTCATTCTCATTAAGAAATGAACGTTGAGAAAATTTACAAAAAAACATTGCATTGTGTTCTCCTCTGGGTGGCTTTATGATGTCTTCCTTTAGGCACAACAATCCACGAAGTCATAAAAACCCGTAAGATAAAGCTAGAGATTCTCCTAATGGGAGATTCTCCCTATACTAATACGCAAAAACAAACATCCATTGACGAACTTCCCGAGAAATTTTACCTAACGTTCTTTCTTTAAAAGTTAGGTAAGAAAAAAACAAGATTTAGTATTAGTATAAGAAGACTAGTATCCCGGGTAAAAACATTTTACCGGTTCACTTTCCCCATGAGTTACCACCATCCCGTGCTCTTCCTCTTTCAATATATAGTATATGACGAAAAATAAAATCACACAATCCAAAAGAATAGTTACCACAGAGTTGTAGAGCTCGAAAAGCTGATCAAGAAAATGTATGCGATCGTCTGTGTACGATGTACCGTTACGGAGATATCGTCGATCAAAAATTGTGATGACGTTAGATGTATAAGCACGACGAATGAAAAACACAAACTTCCTTTCTATCTAATTAAGTTTTTTAATAACCTTTGAAAGTCATCCATGATTTGAAAGTCATCTATGATTGGCGAAGAAACTGTTAATTGAATTGGAGAGGATTGTTAACGAAGTGGCATAATTTTTATTACCTAAAAATGGTTGAGCCGTTGCGATTGGTTTCATGTCAACCATGTGGGATTATCAACATTATGAACATGTTTTGAAAGAGCTAAACTATTATTTCTGAGGGGTTTCTTTGCATGTGAAGCAGTAAATGGTTTTGTGTTGCGCTGAGATATTATTGCTGATGTTGTTGTTGTTATATTTCAAGCGAATTTTTGTGGCTGTTTTCAAGAAAGTTAAAGCTCTCTCCCCCCCATAATGATGATTGAATATCTAACACCCCCTCTCCCCCTACACCCTACACCGCCAGCTAAAATTACTTTCTAAGTGGCCTTTTGTTAACAAATATTCGTGTTCTTAACTCGATAATAACTGGATATTTCAACAGGGAATATTAATGATCAAGTGATTGTCTGCCAACATGTTCACGTATTTTTAGTAAAAGCTTCGTTTATTTTGTCTTTGCCTATGCTGGGTATGAGCTTATAATTTTTTTTACTTTTGTTGCAAGTTAAAAACATTTGAAAGTCATCTATGATTGGTTTTTGATAATCATTCGGGAGTTTTGAGTGGCGGATCTAGAGGGTACATAGGCGTATTCAAGGTCAGTCAAAAAAAGTGGAGGAATCCAACGTTATGATATTTATTTTCTAGTATCCCGGGTAAAAAAGTTTTACCGGTTCACTTTCCCCATGAGTTACTGACCCCAACCCCCGTGTTTACCCTCTCTCTTTCAATATGGCGGTGACGAAAAATAAGATCAAATAATTGATAAGATTAAGTATCAATAAGTTGAAGAGCTCGCAAAGTTGATCATGAAAATGTATGGGATCGCCTGTGAACGACTTACCGTTACGGAGATATAGTCGATCAAAGATTCTGATGACGTCACACCCGTCCCCAAAAAGTTTTAGACCCAATTTTTCGACACCTCACCGCCAATGGAGAGAGAGAGAGTTGATGACAATCAATCATCATCATGAGAGGGGGAGCATGAACTTTCCGGAAAACAGCCACACAAAAATTCGCTTGAAAAATAAACAACAACAATAACACAGCAGCAATAATATCTCAGCGTAACGCAAAACCCTTTACTGTAGAATTTAGCTCTTCCAAAACATGTTGATAATGTTTCCCACATGGTCGAAATGATTGCAACGACGCAACCATTTTTAATCACAATATGTAAATACCACTTCGTTAACAATCCTCCAATTCCATTAACAGTTTCTTTGCTTTCCAACACACGTTTATTACCAAAAACTGCGACATATGTTCGTGTTTTGATACAATTTAATGTAAATACTTCCACTCGTTAATTCCATCTTTACGAAACCATCAGTTCCAAGAAAAAGAAAGAAATTAAAAACCATTTGACAACTTCTTCTGTGCAACCATTAACTGTTTATAACATAAATAAGTAAGATGTTCTTTAGTTTCCAGTACATTACACGTTTCTGCTATTATAAACAATACATTTTTTCTTCCACTCGTTAATTCGTTTAATAATAATACAATATCCTTCGTTTCCTTTCTTCGTTCGTCTCGCGAATCAATCTTTACGAAAACAAAAACAGATTTGTTTACAATTTAAAAACCCTCGTTTCTTTTCTGCATCATCATCATGCGACTGGTAGTAACTTTACTAATACTTTCGCAACAAACAACAATATTATTCTTCGCTTTTTGAAATAAAAATAAACAGAATCAGCAACAAAAACAAACAAAACAAACAACAAAAATCAGTTCTTCGCTCTTCTTGTTCACCAAACAAAAACAATTGTTGAGAATATTTCAAACGAAAAACCATTGCATTGCATCCTCCACCGACGAGCCTTTTCATTGTCTTCTTTCGCGTACAAACACGGAAAAACACAAAAGCCCGTAAGGTGGAGTCAGGACTATTACTAATACGCAAACGAAAAAACAACTTGCTCCTGCCGTTTCAAACTTCCCCAGACAAACCTGTGAGAAACGGACCGTGAAAAATCGGCAACCTCACACGCAAAATATTTTACCAAACTAAATTTGTTATCCACAACTCGCTATTAGTATATAGACTAGTATCCCAAGTAAAAACATTTTACCGGTTCACTTTCCCCATGAGCTGCCCGGGTAAAACGTTTTTACCGATGCAATTCCCATTAAGTTGCAATCTACAGTACAACCCGAAAGAAACTTTTCGTGTTCGCATAAGTTAATTAGCTTTCACGAAGGTCGAAAGGGTTATCTTCATGTCCAATTTAATCGCATGTCAAAGAAACTGCATGGATTACAAAAGATTTTTAATAATGACTTCATATAACATAAATCTGTACACAAAAATCTTTTGTGGTTCTTCAGGAATAAACATATTTTTCATTATCAATAAAGACAATCTTTAATTATAAAACTGAAACAAAACTAAAATCATACCTCCTTGTCTATTTGTATGACACACCACTCTTTTACAGTTATTTTAACAACTTTTAACTAATATTAATAAATAGCCTAGTATCCCGGGTAAAAACATTTTACAGGTTCACTTTCCTATGAGGTACCACCATCCCGTGATTTTTCTATCAATATAGGGGTGACCGAAAATAAAATCACACAATCCAAAAGGATAAGTAGTACCACGCTACAGAGCTCGAAAAGCTGATCAATAAAATGTATGGGATCGCCTGTGTACGACTAACAGTTACGGAGATATCGACGATCAAAGATCCTCATGACGTCACACCCGTCCCCAAAAAGTTTTAGACTCAAATTTTCGACACCCGATCGCCAATATCGCACGCCCAAAGTGACGTCAGTTATTCCTATTGGTTCTCAAGATATTTGCCCTTAAAAATCGCGTTCTATTTAGGGTGCAATGCAATGCGCCCACTGACGTTGCGCTACTCCTATAATACTAATATCGCCTATATCTCGACAACTCAGTTACGCACGATCTAAAATTTAATTATAACATTTTCCATCAGAACATTTCGTTCCCAGTCCTTATATTCCCACTGACCGAACTAAATTTGTTATGCACAACTCGCTATTAGTATATAGACTAGTATCCCGGGTAAAAACATTTTACCTGTTCACTTTCCCCATGGGTTGAAAAAAATGATAAGATATAGAGAATTCGGATAAAAACATTTGATGTTGATCAACTAATTTCTTCAGCAGGTTGTTATGTTGTTATGTTGAAAACGGAAATCAAAATCAATTTACCTTGTTGAAATTCACCAATCTTTAAAAAACTTGCAGTTTGAAGGAAATCAGTCCTTCATTCTTCTTTGTTGAATCAAAACTTCTGTTTCAACAAATGTACTTACGAATTGACATATGAAATTTATAAAGTTGTCATAAACAGTAATTGATGACCAATTAAAATACCTCAACATTACTAAATCAATGACGAATGGAGAAAGATATTAAAACATTTTACGGTTCCACTCCCAAGAATCATGATAAGAAATATAAAACTGCAACCTAAATATGTTGCTGTTACATTTTCCAACTATTGAGTGAAACCGTAAAATTGTCTTTGCACGGGATACCTGAATCAAATGTGAATCATAAAAAAATTACACCTGCTCAGGCTTCAACCGAAGGGTCTTTCCACCATGAATTCATTAAATGATTTATCCCAATCGCTTGTACCATGATGTTAAACCATGATTGGCACATTCGTTCTCCTTGGTCATATATTCCGTTTTATTAAATTTTCTAAATCTAAAAAGAAAGAAATCGTATAGAACAAAAGCAAATACATGATCATCAGAAACAGAAAAAAATCTCTTAGAATGTAAAATAGCACTACGTAAATAAATATCATGTGCCCTGTCATTTACACTATAGAACCAAGATAAGCACCATAGCTTAATTTCAGTCTGGGGATTCCTAAACGACATACGTAAAGTCAGCAAACAAAAACACAAACTGTGATAAATTGAAAAACAAAATGATAAGATATAGATACAGCAAAATGGAATGATCTTAATGGTCTCCCTCCCACGCTAACAAAAGAAAAAACAAACAACAAATCAGCAGCATATACTTTAAGGAATAATAGCAATAAAATCATTGCTCGAAGGACAAAAGAAAATCTGAAAAGGCTTGGGATGTGTTGTGGTCAGTTATAATTCTCTTGGTATAGTAAGTGGTGTGGGTAGGGGTAGAGGACAGGGATAATCAAACATCATTGAAACCACACCATCTTGCTCCAAAGTCTCAACATAAATAAGGCAATAATATATTGTTTTAATGAATTCATTAAATGATTTATCCCAATCGCTTGTACCATGATTTAAAACCATGATTGGCAAATTCATTCTTCTTCGTCATTATTTTTATTTATACTAAATTTTCTAATATTAAAAGAAAGAAATCGTATATAACAGAAGCAAGTACATGATCATCAGAAACAGAACAAATGGTTGCAGAATGTAAAATAAAACTGATAAATAAATATCATGTGCCGAAACTTTCCCACTATACGATCAAGATAAGAACCATGGCTTAAATTCACGCTGCGGATTCCAAAATGAAATACATAAAGCCAGTAACAATAATCCGTATGTTCCCCTAAAATGTACATGATGCAGCAAAAGTTCAACTTTGAAAGAAATCACACATTGCACACTCTCCCTCCCCACCCACTGACCAAATAAAACAAACAAACAAAGAAAAAAACAGTACTAAATTATTAGAGATATGATATAGATACAGGAATGACTTAGAGAATCATCATAGAATAGGTAGATGTGATCATTGTGAGAATCATGATAAGAAAGAATGCAGCCTAAAAATGTTTTTAATATATTTTCCAACTATTGAGTGAAACCGCCCGTAAAATTATGTCTTTGTCCGAGATACCTGAATCAAGTGTGAATAGTAAAAAGATTATACCTGCTCAGCATACAACGGAAGTGTCATTTTTTTATGAATTCATCAAATAATGTACCAATTGCATGTACCATATGATGTAAAACCATAATTGGCACATTCATTCTTCTCGTCATAATCTTTATTTATACTAAATTTTCTTATCTAAAAAGAAAGAAATCATTTAGGACAGAACCAAGAACCTGATCATCAGAAACAGAAAAAATATTAGAGAACATATTCTTTTAGATTGTAAAAGCACCGAATAAATAAATATCATGTGCACTGACATTTCTACTATAGAACCAAGATATAAGCACCATGGCATAAAAATCGAGGATTCCTAAACGACATACGCAAAGCCAGAAACAATAATCAGTAGGCACATCATGCAGCTAAACAGTAACTTAGGGGTCGGTTACACGTAAGTGAAATGAAATTCATGCCGGCATGAGGTTTCATACCGGCACGAAATTTTTTTACGTTACACGCGTGTTTCATTCCGGGTTGAATCTCATGCCGGCATGAAATGAATACTGACTATTTGCCGCATGATTTCATGATTGAAAAATCTTTTATAGCGACTTTTTTTTCTCATTTAACACAAAATGGCCGAACGTAAACAGCTAGCAGTGTTGTTTTCGTGTTTGAGTGGAGTTTTAAGCTCAGTTTCTGTGGTATTACAACTTCACAGTGTTTTACTAATGAAAATCGTGAGCCAGCAAAGAGGCCTTCAACATTTGTATAATGAAGCCGTAACATCAAGAAATTTAGCTTTATCTCGATATCAACGTATGAAACAACGGTAAGGAAAATTATATTATAATTTTTTAAAAAACAACAACAACAACAGAAACAACAACGTGTATGTCCTTAATTTTCTTGTCTCAGTTTTTGCAAAAAAATTGCTGTTACTTTTAGATATCTCCGAAAAAAAAGGTCAATATGGGTAAAACCTGGAAGGACAGATCAATGGTGGAGAAATTTAAACACAGACAAAATATCCCCAGATGAATGGAAGAAGAATTTACGCATGTCAAAAGAAGATTTTCATTTGTTAGTAAATATGATCAAACCCTACGTCAAGCCAAGATCCTCCAAAGTTCGAGGTGATGTACTAAGTTTAGAAAAACGAGTTGCCATAACCCTTTACTATTTGAAAGACCAAGGGTCAATGAATATGACTGCAAATGCATTTGGTATTGCCCGCTGCACAGTTGGTCAGGTTATCCAAGAAATATGCTTAGTACTGACAAAGAACTTAGGCCCAGAGCTGATTAAATTTCCAGAAAAGAAAGAGGAGGTGTCAGCAACTATTGCGGCATTCTTACAACGCTTTGGCTTTCCTCAGGTGATAGGGTGCGTTGACGGAACACATATACCGATAAAGCAACTTACTGAAAACGCCCATGACTATTTTTCTTATAAATAAACATATTCAATTAACTGTCAAGCTATTTGCAATGCCTTCGGACAGTTCATCAACGTTAAAGTTAAATGGCCGGGCAGTCTCCATGACGCCCGAGTTTTTGCTAATTGTGATGTTCAAAAACGTTTTTCAGATGGAAAGCTAGAACTGTTTTATAAAGAGTTGGTACCAGGTGAGGAATGTGTCCCACAAGTTATACTAGCAGACCCAGCGTATCCTCTACTTCCTTACGTGATGAAAGAATTCGACCACTGCTCATCAAACGAAGAAGTTATATTCAATCAAATGTTACGTGGCGCTAGAAATCAAATCGAGTGTGCATTTGGCAGACTAAAAGCGCGCTGGAGAATTTTGTTACGGCCGATGGATATTCCCGTAGAAAACCTTCCAAATGTGATATTTGCATGCTTCGTTTTACATAATTTTTGTGAGAGGCAGAAAACCGACGTCGATGCCACCTTGGTGGAAAAAGTCATTCAAGAAGAAAGGTCAAAGACCACTGTTGACAGAATAAACTCCTATACTACGCCAATGGGAAGAAGAGTTAGAGATTCGATAACTAGTTATTTTAAAGAATATTTGTAAGTTTTATATTGCAAAGCTTGTTAAAAACTGATAAAATGAACGCAGTACATATTACAAGTTTTCATAATAAGGAAATGTAAGACTTTCATTCTGTTGTGACCCGAGGGAAAACGAGGACGAGTTCGGTGTGCTAGCTTTGTGGTTAGGTATTCCCTGATGGTGATAATAATTTTGGGGGTGCTGCTGCTGGTACTGGAATGGAACTGGTGGGCGATTACCACCTATAGCATCTGCCAATGCCAAAAGCCCATCACCAATCGACTTCATGACGCTTTCAATGGATTGTGATATCTTTTCAAAGGCACTATTTGATTCTCTTGTGGCTTCTGACAATTGCTCTAGAATGTTCTGTTTTAATTTTAAGTCTTCTTTAGCCATATTCAAGTAAACTTGATCTCGTTGACTAGCAGAAAGCTGCTTTTCCATGTGTTTTCGTTTATTATCAACAAATTTTGGCGTTGGGTTTGACGTTTTTTCTTTCATTGGTAGAATGTCCAGATCGTCATCATTTTCACTTTCCGATCCTACTTGCGCATCTTCATCTTCATTCCCATCTTCATCATCATCAGGTTCCAGGCTCTCAGTTGATGTCACTGCATTTCTAATAGCTGAAGTCGCTGGCGACCCTCCCCACAGCGATTTCAACTCCTCCCAGTTATCGCAAATTACCTTCCCAGACCCTGATCTTTGCCCTTCTGATACAGCTTTCCTGTAACTTTGCCGGATTTCCTTTACTTTTGCCTTTATCCTTTCATATCCAGCGCGTATCGCTTTCTTGTCTTGCTCGATTTTTATTTTTTCTTTTGCAAGATCCGCGGCTGTCAAGTCTTCTCCTATCTGTGTTTCGGTGACGGGCCCAAATTCATTATGTTTGCAATATCTTTCAGCCATCATTGTTCTTACCTTACTGTAAAGCTCCACCAAATCAGCTTCAAAATCTAATCCCTTAAACTCACTGAGAGTTTTCTGCTCCCCAAGACATCCTATGAGGTCTCCTACCATACCATCAACCCAGCGGAACCTTTTCCCAGGTTTATGTTTTTTAGTTGGCGGGCAGGTCACGCTGGGCTCAACTAACGGAGGTAACAGAGGTGGTTCTTCAGGACTGCTCTCTTGTTGACTACTAGCATCTAGATCAAATTCTCGTGCTGCCACTCGTTTTCTGAACTCCTTTCCATTCTCTTTATTTCTAAAAATTAATATCAAAGCGACCGTAAAAGGTATCCAGCACTGTGCAAAAAATTTTATTTTTTAACATACCAAAAAGATAAGTCTCAATGAAATAATTCAATATGAAATTGTTTCTACTCACGTTTTTTTTGAAGCCATATTTTATTTCTTGTTTTCACTTTCAAACATCACTTCTCACAACAAGAAAAGAAATATGTCGCGTTAAAAAACGATTAAAAACAGGAATAGCGCACTTTGCGTATGAAAACCTGTTTTTCGTGCCGGCATGAATAACACATTCGTGGTTACACGTGTTTTTTAGCCCGGTATGAAATTTCATGCCTGTCGTTAAGACCGAAATGAAATAAGACCGGCATGAAATTTCATATCGGCTAACACGTGTATACAACATGTGGGTTTTATAAGGAGACCGAAATGAACTCATGCCGGCATGAATTTCATGCCGGCATGAAATCATACGTGTAACCGACCCCTTATACTGAAATCACACATTGTGCACACTCTCCCTCCCCTCCCACTGACAGAATATATAAAACAAACAACAATCAAAAACAACAAACAGTTCTCAATTAATAAATATATGACATAGATACAGGAATACATAGAACCATCATAGAATAGGTAGATGTGATCATATGAAGATTAAAATGTAAAGACATTCAGTGGTCTCCCTCCTACTGCATCCTTCCCCACTAACAAAACAAACAAAATTATATAATAGCAATAAAAACATAGCTTAAATAAAAGGAAAGATGAAATAACCCTAGGATGTGTTTAGTACAGTATGAAAACCTATAATTCCAGCTGGCGGTGTGGGGTGTAGGGGGAGAGCGAGTGTTAGATATTCAATCATCGTTATGGGGGGGGGGGGGGGGAGCTTAACTTTCTTGAAAAGAGCCACAAAAATTCGCTTGAAATATAACAACAACAACATCAGCAATAATATCTTAGCGTAACACAAAACCATTTACTGCTTCACATGCAAAGAAACCCCTCTGAAATAATAGTTTAGCTCTTCCAAAACATGTTCATAATGTTGATAATCCCACATGGTTGACATGAAACCAATCGCAACGGCACAACCATTTTTAAGTAATAAAATTAATGCCACTTTGTTAACAATCCTTCAATTCAATTCAGTTTCTTCGCTTTCCAGCACAAACAACAGCATATGTTCGTGTTTTCATTTACTTTTTTATGTATATGCACTTCCACTCGTTAATTCCATTTTTACAAAACGATCAATCCCGCCAAAAAGAAATAAATTAAAGACCATTTGCTACCATTTGACAACTTCTTCTGTGCAACCATTTAATAACTGTATCATAAATAAGTAAGATGTTCTTCCACTCGTTAATTCGCGTTTAATAATAATACAATATCCTTCGTTTCATTTCTTCGTTCGTCTTGCAAATCAATCTTTACGAAAACAAAATCAGATTTGTTTACGTTTTAAAAACCCTGGTTTCTATTTTGCATCATACGACGGGTGGCAAACATAACAATACTTTCTTTCATAACAATACTATTCTTCGCTTTTGAAATTAAAACAAACAACAAATACACTTCTTCTCTCTTCTTTTTCACCAAACAAAAATGATCGTTGATAATATTTCAAAAGAAAAACCATTGCATTGCATCCTCCTCCGTGGAGACCTTTCGTTGTCTTATTTACCCTACAACACCCTTCGACATGAAAAACCCGTAAGATGGAGTTGGACCATTACTAATACGCAAATGAAAATACTAAAAAAACGCTTCTCGCAGCAGCGTGGTTTTACGCGCCCCTCGTGAGAAAATGACCGTGAAATTTTTCTAAATGTATCACTCTCTAAAATAAAAGTAGTATGCACACTGGCTATTAGTATATAGACTAGTATCCCGGGTAAAATCTTTTTACAAGTTTTTACATTTTTACATTTCACATTTTAAATGTTTTAAAAGCGATTGAGGAGAACTTTTCTCTTTTCTCTCTGCTATGAAAAATATCAGCATAAGAATTATCCAGCAGAGGAAAAGAAGAGTCAGGACGCCGGGCTCTCTATTCATAAGTTTGGAAGATTATTTGGAATATGACGTTTTTTTCTAGATGAAGGAAAAAGCGAAAATTTAGTCTTTTTGACATTTTTAATGATAATTTGTTTGCCTGAAATGTAAATCATGCAAGCATGTGTTCATTCATTTTCATTAAAAAGTTTCAAAATTTGAAAGGAACCTGGTTTATTAAGCTTTAATGAGAAATTCACAAAGTCGTTCACGTAAATTAAAAACAGTAATATTAAGCCCTACGGTACACCACAGATTACGTTTATGGAGAGACTTTTGTTAGGATAAGTTACATGCTGTTTTCGGTTAGATAATTTTTTAGAATATTGTATTATTTATAATCCCATAATGCTTAAGTTTTCAAAACAATATCTGATGATCAAACAGTGTCGGAATTCTATCATCTTTCAAATATTCTATACAATGGTATTTTTATTACAACCTTGTAATCTCATCAATTCCAATCGTATTATTCCTGCTTACTCTGCTAAAGATATTGAATACAGCTTTTTCATGAAACGTAACTTCGTCATCTGTTAGTATTGGGTGATTTCCCTTCAGGTATCCTTCAAAGTCGTGTTTGTTTTGGCAATTTTAATCTGCCAGATTATGACCTACATTTGTATAGAAAGTATTAAATTCTTCTGCCTTTGTTATATCACATCATACAAAAGTACCGGGTAAAAACATTTTACCGGTTCACTTTCCCCTCCAGTTGCTGACCCCAAACCCGTGGTTTTCCTCTCAATATGGCGGTGATATAAGGGTGACCGAAAATAAAATCACACAATCCAAAAGGATAAGTATCACTTAAATGTAAAGCTCGAAAAGCTGATCAAAAAAATGTATGGGATCGTCTGTGTACGACGTGCCGTTACTGAGATATCGTCGATCAAAGATTCTGATGACGTCACACCCATCCCCAAAAAAGTTTTAGACCCAATTTTTTTTTGGTCACCCCATCGCCCAATATTGCGGATCCCAAAAACGTGAGTTATCCCCATCGGTTCTCGAGATATTCGCCCCTTAACGTCGCGTTACATTGAAGATGCAATGCAATGTTACCCGTGCCAAAAAATTCACGTCGCGTCATTTGCTACTACTAATATACTAATACTGAAAAAACGCTTCTCGCAGCATCGTGGTTTTACGCGCTCCTCGTGAGAAAATAAACGTCAAATTTCTTGAAATGTATCACTCTCTAAAATAAAAGTGGTATGCACACTCGCTATTAGTATATAAGACTAGTATCCCGGGTAAAAACATTATACCGGTTCACTTTCCCCATGAGTTACTGACCCCAACCCCAGTGCTTACACTCTCTCTTACAATATGGCGGTGACGTAAAATAAGATCATATAATTGTAAGAATAAGGATCACTAAGTTGAAGAGCTCGAAAAGCTGATCAAAAAAATGTATGGGATCACCTGTGTACGACGTGCCGTTACGGAGATATAGTCGATCAACGATTCTGATGACGTCACACCCGTCCCCAAAAAGTTCTCGACCCAAATGTTTCGACACCCCATCGCCAATATCGCGCGCCCAAATTTACGTCAGTTATTCCAATTGGTTCTCGAGATATTTGCCCTTAAAAATCCCGTTCTATTTAGGGGGCAATGCAATGTGCCCACTGATGTCGCGGTATTCCTATAATACTAATATCGCCTATATCTCGACAACTCAGTTACGCATGATCTAAAATTTAATCATAACATTTTCCATACGAACATTTCGTTCCCAGTCCTTTTATTCACACTGACCAAACTAAAAAGTGGATGCACAACTCGCTATTAGTATATAGACTAGTATCCTGGGTAAAATCATTTTACCGGTTCACTTTCCCCATGAGTTACTGACCCCAACCCCCGTGCTTACCCTCTCTCTTACAATATGGCGGTGACGAAAAATATAAATAGAAAGGTGAAGAATAAGTATCACTAAGTTGTAGAGCTCGAAAAGCTGATCAAGAAAATGTATGGGATCACCTATGTACGACGTGCCGTTACTGAGATATCGCCGATCAAATATTTTGATAACGTCACACCCGTCCCCAAAAAGTTTTAGACCCAAATCTTTCGTCACTCCATCGCCAATATCGCGCACCCAAGGTGACGTCAGTTATTCCCATTGGTTCTCGAGATATTTTCCCTTAAATATCGCGTTCTATTTAGGGTGCAATGCAATGTGCCCACTGACGTCGCACTACTCCTATAATACTAATATCGCCTATATCTCGACGACTCAGTTACGCACGACCTAAAATGTCACTATATCACAGTCCATACGAACATTTCGTTCCCAGTCCTTTTATTCACTCTGACCGAACTAAATTTGTTATGCACAGTCGCTATTAGTATATAGATCAGTATAAGGTAAACCTGTAAATAACATTAAAAGCTTAAAGCCATCAGTGTTAGTGACATTAAAGCTATCATATATAAGGAAATCAAACAAACACAAAGGAATGTAAAAGTTGCAGTTTTCGTTTTCTAACCCTATCCATTAATATCCATTAATGCCTCTGTCACGCAGAATGATAGCCCGAATAGTGAATTGCGGTTTTACGCACCAAACGTAATAAACCCAGAAGTTTAGAGTAACTGTAACACTTCTTCATAGTTTTCAGCCAATTAAAAAAATCATCAAAAATGCAATAAAAGTTCTTTCTTCCACATCAACGAGGGACCGGTTCCGTAGTAGCTCAGATTTTAATCGTTATGAAAAGATTGAGTTCACGCTTGAAAAACATTGATTAATAATTGACTAAAAAACAAAGTATTATACTATTGTTTATGGGAAAAACGAGTGAAAGAAAAGAAGATATTATTTATTTACTTACAGTGATAAAATGACACAAACAATTCTGGTGGTTCAGGTACAGTAAAATGAATTTAATAATGGAAATTCCCCTATATCATTGATGTTACACTATATCCCTTTTTTTCCTACACTCTGTTTGGCTAAAGTCCATAAGGTAAGTTCACCTATGTTCCAAACATCAAACTTAGTATCCAATAAATGAAAAAGGAAACTTCATTCACGTTAAAAAGGATGTAGGTATGAAATAAAATATCAAAACAACATTAGCAATAATCATAAAAATATTTCTGAAAATGAACGGGAGGACACGTCCATGCTCCACAATTAAATGTTTTTTTCAACATGCGAAATTTTAAAAACAATTTTGGAACAAAACACGGAAAATTAGAATAACAAAGTAGATATCATAAAAGCCATTCCCTGTAATAGTCCCAAAGGAAACACTAAAGATGATATTTCTTTTTCTTACCGCTTATTACCCTTGAATTTACTCGTAACATTTTCATAACTATTACATCACGATGTAAACTTGTTGAAAGTATAATGGTTACACTGCGGAACCTACCCCCCACCCCCTATATGAAAATCTGCTTTCAAAACGGGGATTTAAAAGTCATGATTGAAGCACCATTGTCACTCTTTCTGTTCCAGTAGTAAACAACATGTGGCAAGAACCGCACGCGTGAATATCAACAATTTTATTTCAGTCGTGTTTTTTGGTGTTTGGATTTGTTTAAAGGGGTTTCAGACTCATCTTGAATCTACCTCCAATTATTAAGCAACATTTCAAATTTAAACTATTGGGTCTAATGTTGGTTTATACTATTACTTACTGTAAGCTTCCATTTTAAATATTTTCAATTTTTTTCCTTGATTTCCAATATTAACATGTGTTGATTATAGAAGCAGCTCGAGGATATGTAAATCTTACCTTATGCTAACTATTTAAAATTGAAGAGAAAATGGATGAATAATGTGATCAACTATTAGTACATGCATATATAACTGAATTCAATCTATCATCATCTGTACAAAAAAATAAAAACTGATTTGTGATCAGCACAAGCAAAAAAAGCTAACCAAAAACTGGATTTTGTCAGTAAATTGTTAAGCAAAAGTTTTTCAGTTCAGTTCAAAAATTATGATGTTATCAACATAAAACACACATTAACACATCAAATCAAACAATTATACCCTGCCCTTTTTTTCAGGTGAGATGCCTAGCAGTGCTGACCAACAATATACAGTTGACTCCCAATAAGTGGAACCTCCAAGGGACCAAAGAAAATGGTTCCACTTAGCGGGAGTTCCACTTATCCGAACTTGGGTCAAAAATCAGTAATAAATGGAAACACAGGATAACAATCATATTACTGTTTCAAAGGTTCTTATTAAGTCCTAATTAGACTTGTAGAACTTAAACGTCTCTTTAGACTTATTGACGCCATATTGTTCTACCTTTTTTAGCTTTTGAAAATCGAATGTTTTGTTTTGATTCCAACTTTTTGAATTCGAAAATTTTAAGAGTCTATTTACACGGAATTGTTTTTTGAAAACGACGTTGTTCTACTTATGAGAGGTAATTTGCCCCATGGGACTTAAAAAACGGTTCCACTTAACGAAAGTTCCATTTATCGAGGGTTTCACTTATCCGAAGAATTTATAAGAGTTTCTTAAAGCAAATCCAAGGGACCAGAGAAAATGGTTCCACTTAGTAAAAGTTCCATTTATCCGTGGTTCCACTTACCGAGATTCAACTGTAACGTTAAATAAAAGATAGCAGTCACTTAATGTCTTAGATATTTTGTTGACCTGTTTTTTGCTTCTTTTCATATTTTTGTTCATTGTCTCAATTCTCACTGCTCCTGCATCAATATTGGTATCTAGCTCTTCAAACAAATTTTGATAATCAATGTCATTTTCTACATCTGTTGGCTTGTCTACATTTTCCTCTTTGGTTTCCAAGTTCTCTTTTCCAGCACAATGATTAACTTTGAATTAAAAGCATCCTTTACAAAAGTAACCCAGTAATTCATGGTTTGATGATTGTAAATCCAAGTCATCATCTATCAGTCATTACCGATACCATCGCATGCCATTTTGGCAATTTCCGATAAATTCCATCACAAAATATCTCAAAAACCCTTGGCCGAAATTTAATCCGACTGAAAAACTATCAAATATTTCTGGAAAATGAAGATAGGGGGAAAAATTATGTCCACCAACAGTGATATTTGTGATTTTGCAGGGTTTGTGCAAGATTTTCTATATGAAATTCCCTAATTTGTCCCAAAAACACACTTTTTCCCCGGATATTCCTACGAAAGTGATATATTTTCCTCTCAGTTCACTGAATGTTTTTATGTCTATTAAACATCTGCCACAGGGTGGCCACTAAAATTACTCAAAAATATCCAATCATGACAAAGTATGTTACCATTGTATGCTTTTAAACCTCATTATATACAAATCGTAGTGCCAGTCACCAGTCATAAGCTTCGAACACAATGCAGAAATGTTTTTGCTGATGCAGAACCAAAAAAATATCAGAGTTTTTTTTACCTTGAGTTTTTTTCTTAAACAACAATTCTCCTGGTTTTTCCAGCTTCGTACGAACCCTATTTTTGTTAGGGGTTTTTCTCCCAAAATAAGCAAAGGAAACATACGAATTTACGCTGTGTCTGCATGACCGGCAGTTTCTTTTGTTTTCTTAGCCTTAACCCTTTGAGTACCGTTGACATATTATTACGTCACTGAAAAACTAACATCAGACACCATTTACGTATATATATGTCCATCTTTCACTTCCGCCAACCACCGCGACTTTGAAAATAGGCACCAAGGTCGTATATATAAGTCTTTTCTACACATGTCCGGAGCCACCGACTTAAAGAGAAAAATTGTAACTCCGGACACTAGGTATTTTGGAAAAATCCTTTTTTTTTAATATATTTTTTTTAAGAAAAAGATCATAACTAGCTTCTGTTATACAATGTATGCAACTTATATAACTACCAACGAGAAATAAAGAAATAAAAATTATATGACACAGTTTGTTTATTTTCCAGTTGAATGATACTTCTCCAAACAAGGAGCAGGACACAAACCCGGGTGGTTGTTACATGTTTCACAAGGTTTCAACACGTAATTCACATGTGATGCATTCCAAACTGCAATGCAATGACTTCTTTATCGACGAAACTACATCTCAACCACCGAATGAAGGAGTTTTTGTTTTGAGCCACCAAAGCTAAGTTAATTTTCTTTAATTTTGGACGTAATAATATGGCTGCAGTTGCTGAATCAAATCTTGTTTTGACGTATATATACGTCCATGGTGGCTGAAGAAAGTATGTTTTTAAACAAACCCTGGTATCTGCGAATTAAAACTCCGTGACGTATATATACGTCAATGGTGGCTCAGACGATTGTTTTTAGAAAAGACGCGGGTTTCTGAAGAAAGGTCATTTTAAAATGGCCCGGTACTGAAAGAGTTAAATTGCTGGCAATTGACTGGCTTACCCTTTTATTCCTAGGCCACTATCAAAAATACGTTGTGTTAGCATCCTCCGATTGACTTGAAAAGTTAAGTCGAAGTTGAAAAGTTACGTCAGTGAGTCGGCAAGTTTACAAAAAAATAAATAAATGAATACATAAATAATTAACTGAACGTACGGTTTATCGAACATCACATCTCGCCGTCTGCCAAAAAATAGAAAGAAGCTATGCGTTTGCACACAATTAAAGTCTAGCTTTTATTACACATAGAGTTCAAACAAAGGGTATGTTTCTCAATGTGCAGAGCACAAAATTATACACTTCGCCTCACGCAAACCGAAGACAGCGCGAACTGGAGGGAATAAAACTGAAGGTTTATTTTGTTATGCCTGACCGACCGACCGCCTCATTTTTAATGGCCAAAATAACGCTAACAAAACATATTTTTGAGGTTGGCCTTAAAGAACGACAGAAATGTTTGATACACCTGAACTATACAATGCCTGCCACAAAAAATTGCCGACCATGCAGACACTTTGTACAAATTTAATGTCATTAGACTTCTCTGATCTATGGTCCAGTTTAGGAGCGTACAGAATTTTGGACTAAATTTTAACCTAGACTAAAACTTGTCACGTCCAAATTGTATAAAAAGTTGAACCAAAGAACGTTGACCAAAATAGTTTTAACCAAATTCTATCCGGCCCAAAGTTTTCAGGGTTAATAAATGTATAACAACTGGAATCACCAAAATTAGTCTGCCAAAGCAGAATGTAGAATTATTTACACTTCATAGCCAAAGGCAAATAATGAAAAATCAAAGCCTGGTTTCCCTTTTTGATGCTGTGAGTCTGAGTCTTCGATGATGTTGATAAAAACTGTAGCTAGCTAATTTGTTAGTGTAATCTCATTTGTTTTAACTAGTTCAGGAGAAATATTGTCCTTAAGTAAGAAAAATGTTTTGCAGAAAAGAAAAGATTCTTGTGTTTTATTCTGGTATACTATCTCACAATTCTCAAAATGCTACAATAAATTGGTTCTTAAGGCGAATCTCCCTAGGCGGAAAATGTCGTGGCGGGCGATTTTTATCGTTGCAGCGAAAAGTAGAAATGATTTTGATGACGTGGCAGTTGTTATGATGGCTCAATGACCAAATTGTATTCGTGAGTATTGTTGTACAAATTAAAATATAGCATAAGTTTATCTGTACACTTGTCGTTTCATTGTATCTCCAACATTAGCCCAGACTGTTTGAATGAACCCTATGTCAACCTTTTCTTACCCTTTTATGTCGATCTAATTTGTGGGACCTTGTAAAAGGCATGTTTTCATTTGGAGAACAAGTTTGCTTTGAGGGGTTTTCAACAAAAAACTTGCGATTCACAGCGGCATTTAAGGCCCCTCTTTATCAGTCTCTCCTCCGTTCTTGGTCTTAGTAGTCTTCAAAATTTTCACGAACCCCTTGCTTGCTAAGTATATCAATTTTGATTCCAGAAGTTAAAATTAGCAGTAGCACACAGTGTTTTTCGCATACTGGAGACGTGCCGTCTCCAGTACGTCTATAAACTTACCTGTAACACACAGTTTCCAGTGTTTAAATTTTTAAAATGTCTTCTTACAATATGGTCAGATCAGTGTTGGGTAATTCAGAATTAACGTGTTTTGGTGATACTGCAGGTAGCCAGTGTGCTTGTAACGCGTTATTTTGCTGTATTTTGGTCGAATTTTAAATCTATTTCCTTTTGGACAGCAAATGACCTAGACAAAATTTCGATCCTGGGATGATAGAATTTACAATTCTTTGAATACATATGATTATCTTTTTGTAGATGATCTTCCGAAAATATTGATATATATGGTTATAGTTCTACAGTAAACCTTTAAGAACTTCACTAGTCAAGCTTCTTTAATACCAGATGATCGTTTTCTGGGAATTTCATTTGGAAAATATAATGACTGTTATGCCTGCCTTGTGTTCATTAGTGGTTACACAATTGCGATCTTATAATTTAACTATAAAACTATTACCTCATTTATCCTCATAGCAGAGATGAAAGAGGTTTATCCTTCAGCAATGGAAAATCAGTTTGCTTAAAATTTGCGAATATGAAGGAACTTGAATCATACATACAAGTTGTTTACTTTTGAATTACACAAAAAAGTTTGCTTCTGATGCAGATTACATATCTTTGTTTATACAGTTTATACAGCAATGAATCTGGCGAAACTCTAGCAGCGGGAATGCTGAATCAAAATTTCAAAGAAAGCGTTAAATAATGTATGGCTAATGATAGAGCATTCAGTTTTATGAGTCCTGTAAAAGGGAATCCAGCTTATGGGGAAAGTTTATCCGGAAAGTTTAAGCGATGGGTCAAACAATTAGGACGACGTGTTTCCTTACTCTTTCTTGTGCCGATTTACATTGGAATGAACTTGTATCAATTATTCACATACAAAAGGGACAAAATATAACAGACAGTGAAATTAATTCTATGACATACCAAGAGAGGTGTACATTACTTAACAGTAACCCAGTTTTACCAAGCAACATTACTACAGAGCCTTTTCCATATCTAAGAATAAAGATTTTGAAATACATTTGAAACGAATGCCAGATTCGTGTTTTGTTAATAATTATTTTCCTGTTGGACTGTCATGCTGGGAAGCAAATATCGATTTACAGCCATTACATATATGTGTGCATATTTATCAAAAACAGAAGTTGAGTACTCTAATGCAATGAAACAAGATGCTCAAGAGGAATATGAAAATAATGATGATACATATTCGAAAATGAAATCCATTGCTAGAGCTTATATAACTGAAAGCGAGGTTTCTGTACAAGAAGCTGCCTTCTTCCTGAATTATGCTTCCGGAAAGTTTTTCCCGCAGTAGTATTTCACATACATGTATGTCATGTATGTGAAAAGGAAATTAAAGACTGATTGATTATGTAAAGAATCTCAACTGTCAGATACCAATACAAGTGGAACCTTTTCATATGTTCATCACAGGTGGGGAAGTGTAGGCAAGTCATTTATTAACTACAATTTATCATTAGTCACAAAAGTATTAATGTATAGAAGTGGTGAACCCGATAAGAAAAGAGTTTCAGTGTTAGCACCAACTGGGTTTGCTCCCATAAATATTAGTGGAACCACAATCCATTCTGGATTAACTATTCCAACAAGAAGAAAACTATTTCCTCTAAATGATAAACCAAAGACTTCATTGGGATTGAATTTATCTTGTGTTGAGCTGATAATCATTGATGAAATTTCAATGGTTTCCAGTAGATTGTTTAGAGATGTTGACATGCTTGCAAGAAATATTTTTGTGTGATAAACCATTTGGTGGGAAACTAGTTATTTTATGTCATCAATTATCTTATGCTATCAATTACCACCAGTGCCATCGAAACCCGTATATGTTCACGATTCCTTTTTCCTTCAAGGTCTACTTGGCCTTGAATTATGGAGAAAGTTTTTATTAGCATAACTAAATGAATTAATGCATCAGAGAAGAAATGGTGGACGGAGTCGAATAAAAAGCAGTGATGTTGCCGTGCCTAATAATGTCCATGCCGATTGAGGTACCAGATCAATGAAGCTGATTGTATGTAGTGATAAGATTTAAGAACTTACGTCAAATAATGTTTATCTGTTTAAAAACGATATGGTGTACAAATACTGTGAGACTATTCGACGGAATTCAAATCATAATACGTAGTTTGAACAACGGACAAATTGATTGAACATTCTGGCCAGTGCGCAAGTTAGAACAATGTTTAACGTACCTCTACCGGTAAGTTAACTAAAAAGTTGTCTGTCGGAGGGGATGAAGAGCCATTGAGATAAATGGACATGCCCCAAGGACGTTAAAACTTCCCCTTACTTACTTTACTTACTTACTTACTTAAAAATTTTCGTTTGTGCAAATAGATTTCATCAGGTCTTAAAATATTCACTTACATGACGTAATCATATTTTAAATCCGTAGCAAAATTGCATCCCTTTCTTTTCTGTTTGGTATTTATTTCCATGTGAACAAAGTTTATTGGAAATAATACTAAAAAACCAAAGGACTGTATAATTGTTTTTTTTATAACTAAAACGTATTATGTACTACGTAAGACCTTGACTATATTACTGAGGCCGTAAAATATTTATAGCTGTTGATTGGTAGTTTGTGTATTTTACCGAACACTAACCAATGGTATATGACTTCACATTAATTATTCATATACAAATAATTGAGAGAGGAATATTGGGTTTAAAAAGATTGAAGATTATATAAAAAATTGGAATAATTATCAACTTAACTGGAGGTTCTGTTATAAAGGAGTTTCTTTCACAGCTTATTATGTTTGCGACCCACCCCTATTTCTCCACACACCTGTTTTATCATTTAGAAAAACAACTGGCCCTGTTATACCTTGAAAAGAAATGAAAAGAAAAGTGTTATCTATTATTTTTCCGAAACCGAATTTCGAAACCGTTTTAAAGAAAGACTTAAGACGGGTTTATAGTTCTCACGAATGGATCGCACGAATAAAGATATTTACTATTGCACATGTGCAGAGTTTAAAAACAGAAACGTTTTGTGGTCGCTGGCGAAGAAGTTAGAAAATTTCAAGCGATTTTTGCTGAACTAACAAAATTTTAGCAAAATTAGCAAATTCTATACATTCACGCGGATGAGCCGTGCGAACTGTAAACCGTTCTTCCAACATTCATGCTATTCATTCATTTGCCTTTACATAAAAATCTATAACTATATATCCTTATACGTTTTCTTTTAAGAAACACGCTTGTAAGAAACATGAGACTCAAATTCCTGAAAACTTTTAAGAAACAATTAAAGATAATGAACTGTTATAAAGGTCGACAGAAAACAGTAGTTTTCCACAAGGGAATCTCCGCCAATCATTTGTTAACCTCGTTTGTTTGCCATTTTGAAATAAGTCAGCTGCTCCTTCCAGACCCATTTCTTATTGTTCAAATAGGGGATTCCCACTGCTGACATCAACACACTGCAACTCTCAGTTCTGTTTATAACAGTTCATTATCTTTAAGAAACTGAGATAGGGAAATGGGTAAGAAACACAGAACTTCGTATTGGAAAAAAAATGGAACAAACGTCATGCATATAGAGAACAAAATTGAGCAATGTTAAAAAGCAAAGTCCAAGACTTTGCCAATGTTCACACTGGAAATATGTCAAAAATATTTCCGTCAATTGCAAATGCGCAATGAATACATTTTGTGCAGATGTTGAGAACACTTCCTTGCAATAGGCCGAGGAAAGTTGATCGGAAACTTATCACCACAGTACCAAAAGTTCCGTTTATTAAAAAATCAAATGACCTTATAACTCAGGATTTTCATTTTAAAGAATTATTTTGTTCATCTGAAATGATCACATACGCGTTTAAAAGAGGGGGGCGTTTATAAAATAATTTTGATTTTAAAGGGGCGTTTATTAGAGGGAGGCGTTAAAAAGAATGGGACGGTATTTAGAGGATAAACGGTATTCGCATTAGAGAGTGTCATAGAACACAGAAACAGTTTATCATCACAAACATATATATCTCAAGTATATAAGATAAGTTACCATAAGTACGTGGAAAGGTGGATTCGACAGGTGTTAATTTAGTGATGCAAGTAAACTGAGAGGCTGTTGAAGAAGAAATCATTCAGAAAATTAACTCTCTCCTTGCGATATTTTTAACGTGTGTTGTTGTTGTTTTATTTTATTTTTCAAATTTGACATGGGTGACGCTAAAAAAATTGTTTCGAACCTTTTCCAATTATTCAACTTTCCAATCATTTTTCCAGTCGTTGTTGGTATATGCCAAAATAAAGCAAATTAAATATGCTTCGAATAAAAAAGGGTTGTGTTTTTTACATAGACCACTAAAAGCAGAAAAATAAACTTTCGTGAACATTAAAACAACAGAAAACAAAACAACACAAGAATAATGAATAAAGAGAATAAATATAAAAAAAAAAAAAACTCTATAATTGAAAATAACTCTTCCATTCAAATTTGTCAGTGCATGAAATTTTTAGCACATAGTAATCCCAACACACATAACAGGCTGTTATTGAAAACTCCAAATTAAAACGGATTCATAATTATTTGCACTGCATTTGACAGAAGAGACGTCGCATGTCTTGCTATACAAAGGTATCTTTTTAATGATTTCTTTACTGCTGCACTGTTGCTTTGCTTGATGTTGCAAGTTCCAAACTTTTTCGGGGGTGACGTTTGCAAAACATGTGCAACACTCTTTGACGAATGGATTTATTCATGAACAAATACAGAGATGCGTCCACAACAAAACTGGTTGTCCAACATATAATTAGCAGGCGGTACCAAACCATTCGTTCACTTAAACTCAGTCCTCTTACCACTGCGATGTACGCCACTTCTGGAATTACATCGAGGCATATGAATGTCAATACGATCAAAAATGGTAGCAGTACTACTCTACTTTTTCGTGGTCGCTTAACTGGAAATGAGACGCGTCTTGTTGTTTGTATTTTGTTAGAGCGCCTTATTTGGTAATATATATAAGCATAGATCCAAATGCAACACAATGAACCAATGACTAGAACTGACGGAGCTATTGTTTTATTCATTATGTCAATGACATTGATTTGAAATTGAAGACGTAGCAAAATGGCAGTAAGTGCACTACAAATATTGAATGTCCAACATATTATCAAAACGTACAAAGTGCGTTGTCTTGTGATGTAAACGTTATATTTTATGTTCAAGTAGATTTCGAAGAAACGGTCCAATGACAGTAAACTCATCACAGACATCCAGTTCAACAGGCAAAAATAGTTTTGGTAAATGATGGCTATTTCAAAGTAAACTAACATTCCTTCCAGGTGATTGAACATTAATATACTTGTTAGACCTAACTGACAGAAAATCTCAGTTAAGCTAAGATTGATTAGATATAATTGTTGATTGTCTTGAATCATGAGTCTCTTTCTCAGAAGATAAATGCCAAGGATGTGAAGGGCTATCCCAATGCATCCTAACACCCAGTCAATAATTGATAACACCAAAATCATCTGCATGACCGTGAGTAAATATTGTCGCGATCTTTTTTGACAGTGCTGAAATAAGTAAATGAAAAAAATGAAATTCGAAACTTTTCAATCGTAACTACTGCCCCTGCACACCCCATCCCAACCGCTCCCCCTCCCCTATGATTCAAGTAGCACACCACGCTAACTTCACGTAAAATGATCTACCTTTTCCTCCTTCTCCAACTACCACACCCTAATAATAATATTTTTTTTCAATTTTCGTCTTAATACAATCACCCCTTTGATAACAAAAAGCTCAGCAGGAATAATTTGGCAATTCTCCATTTTTGTCCAGGGGAGGTCCAGAATGATGCGAAAAATGGCTACGAAATGTTAATGTACTTAGACCCTTATACACTTACTTTGCCTTCATAACTGGTTCTTGACTGTAAAACACACAATTTGTCCAACTTCTTGAATAACAGAAAAATATCAAAGCATTGTACAAAACGAATAAAGAAAAATGAATAGTAAATATATAAATCACATTTAAATCAATTTTAAGTTCACCATAGCCAGTGATTTCCCTTTTGGTTTAGTTCCTCCGTAACTAACATACATCGTCATATAACCATATGAAAGATTTTTATGGAATTTATTATCGAATGTGATAATTGTACATATTGTTTTCTAATCAAGAAATATTACGGAATATTCGGAATTTGAAGCTTTTTCCATATTGCACAATTATGACAATATGTTAAGCAGATGAATGAAACCTTTCGTTTTCCTAGTTCCATTCAGTTGTCTCCTCGTATGGCTCCTCCTCCCAAATGTTTTTATTTCCACATTTTCTTTTCATCATATTTTTCCTTCACACTGTAACAAAATTGAATTAATTTTCGAAATTATAACAATTGACAAGAAAGGTCGATCTTGTTAGATTTGTCAAGATAATCATTTAACTAGCAATCATTGATATGTTACATATATTGTATACATATTTTTTCCATCTTCATATCTTCTCACCATTATTTCTTTGTCGGTAAATTTTTGCATATTGCGTTTGCATAACGTTTGAGGTTCTTCTTCGCGTGCAAATACATATACGGTTTCAGGCATAATGGCATTTACTTGGCAAATTGCCCATCCAGTTACTACAGACAAAATACAAATCGGTTTGATAAAATCAGCAATACACCTTCTCTTAATAATTTGGCGAGAAATGTTTTTTCTCATAAGAACGCAATGTAATTTTTTATACCATTTCTCAAGAGGAGAGTAGGAAAGTTATCCCGCTTACCTAGGTGATTTTTATCCATATGAACAGCCTCTTCTTCAAAATCACATTGGAATAACCTCCCCTCCCTCTAGCGTGAATGTTGGTTTCATTCTTCCACATTGATTCAGAGGAAGGCGGAATTGAAAGAGTGACTCAAAAGTGATTTTTTCATTTAAATGACTGTTTGTAGATAACATGGAAGCCGTAAAATATGTAATGGGAGTGCTCTATCTTCATTTTCTATAATTTTGTGTGTACGAATTTCAGCGACACTCTCCTTACTTTTCAGCTGGATATGTTATTCAAACACTTTTAAAAATGGGGTTCGTTCGCGTGTGTGGTACGTTTTTGATGATTTAATAGATGAAACGCAACCTCGGACACAGAGTCTTTTACATTTTCGATATTCACACGGCAGTGAAGAACATCCTGCCCAGCTGCTCAAGATTAACAGATATACTGTTGATTTTAATTTATGCAATTTTTGGCTCGATAAGTCCTACATTTTCAACATTGTTTTCTTGTCCCGTTTATAGTACATGAGAAAGTTATAGCCAAATTAGTAACTAAGAATTGAAAATGGGAAAATCTTTTACGAAAAATCAATAAAAGTTTATGTGTAAGTAAAAGTTAAAATAGCAAATATAAACATAGGATAAATATAAATATGAATATTTGATCACATTTATAGCGATGGGGAAAATTATTTTCAATTTGTTTAATTACTCAAGAAATCGCAAGCCAATGAAATTGGAGAATGAAGCAACCGGTACCTGGTACTTCTTTGCTGCCGTCCGTATAGTGAAAAGGGAAGAGACCCTGGGTTGATAAAGAAGGTTAAAAGGATAGAAAAGAGAATCTTGATCATTGAAATTAAGTTTAAAAATTGGTTGTTTACAATTTTTATGCATTATGAAAATAACAGTTGTGAGTTGTGACAACGATTTCAAAGATGGAGGATAACCATGGTGTTATGCTCAAAAACTTCCTTAGGAAATATCCTCTTCAGGATATTTTAATTTTGCTATATCATAAAATTGCTGCTGCAATTTCAGTTTTTTCCTTTTAACACGTTAAAGAATATCCATTCCCAAATGTTAAGATAAATAAAAGAGATTTACGTAAATATTGTAGTTATAGCTTTTATAAAGATCTCTTCTTCTGTTTATAAGTGTTTGAATTAGAAAGGTCATGGACAAAATTAATTTTGGTACATGTGGGCAGCACAATTAGAAACACATGACATCTTTAAACAATGCTTCCAACAACGAAACCATTTCGGAATGAAAACTATCCGCAAAGGTGTGAAGTTGCTCTAAAAACGTATGCCATTTTGTAACCAATATTTGCCATATGAGTTATCAGATGCTTAATCACTTAAGAAAAGAACGTACAGCAATAATCTCACCACAACATCTTTTAGACCTTATAAGATTTTTCTGTGATGTTCTTAAAATGTTATTATAATGTAAGTAGCAATTTTCCTCTAACGCAATAATTACTCAGCGACCGTGTTACAGCGCGGAGTATTAAAATAACCCGTTTTTCTTGTCGTCCAGCTCCGATGAAAGGCTAGTGTTCCTGTAGACTCTTTTCTGTCATATAATGGCGTATGGAAAGCAACAAGGCCGCGTGACATAAGTTTTCAAAATATTGGGATGTAATGTGCCACCTCCAAAGATATTATATGCGAGGTAAGTAATTCTTATATCACCGTTGTTCATGAGATGAAAATAAAACACAGAGATAACATATTCATGTCACATATCTTTCTGATTTGTAACTTAATAATGATGTTATTTTAACACAACTGCTAAAAAACCAAGGAAAAACCCTCAGCAGAAGAATAGGAGGGGAGAGTGATGGAGGTTGACTGTAAATTAAATAAAATATTTTTGAGACCAGAAACACTTGTAAAAATTTGCAACATCAAGTGTTGAATGAACATTTTCGATCATGTTATAACAGATTTTGGAGTTGTACGGTCATTAATCATTTTACATCATTTCTCTGAAGAATATGGTGAGGAGTGTGTCGAACTACCTGCCTCAATGAAATTGTGTCTGTATTGAGAAGTCATATCCCTAGCTAACTTTATCACACCATCCACACAAAATGCACCATCCATTCAACTATTATGTGTAAGGGAATTTTTTGCCACCCTCTTTGGATTGTGCCCACCAAGAAGACTATATGTCACCATGCTGCAATTTAAGTCCTATCATACAAATTGCTTTTTGGCCAAACAACTGTCTGCTTGTTGTAAGGAAAGATAAAAGACCTGCTCAAGTTTCTGGTTCAACGGACGAAGAAACTTTGGAATTATTTATTGTCGCATGAAATAAAAAAATACATACATACCGTCAATGTACCTTATTCCGAACAGCTTTCCTAATTCCGAACGGAAAATAATACAATCCATAAAGTACAAGCCACATTAATTATAATGCATACTGCGTTGTCAATCAAACTAAATCCAAAACTTAACGAACACGAACCTTTAATGAATTGACTGTTCCCTGGACAGTCAGGGAAATGTCGCAGGAACCCTCACTTGCGGTATGTTTGTATGGCGTTGAAACCCAAAACTGAGATTTATTACAATGTTTGAACTGCCAATTCTCTATGTAATGTATCACAAATACATTATTAAGATGAAATAAATGAAAAAACGTCTTCAAAAAACAAAAGGAGACAAAAACTTGATTTTCCTTCAAACTACTTCGCACGTGGTGGTGCGTCAAGTGAGAATCTATCATTTTTTCCGAATGCAAGAATTATATTTTTTAAACACAGAATAGAAACGAACGGTCCGGTAAATTTGTAGTTCGGCCTGGTTCAATGTTCTGTAAATTCTATGAATTTTAAGATTTAACGAATATAGCGATGAATCAATTTGAAGTCTGATGAAGCGAAAATATTAAAAATCCCTCAATTGACTGCTTGAGACTCATGCATAATTTTACGAACTCTGCGATGTTATTATGTGATGTGAATTCTAGAATAGAATTTCTGTTTTGACGCATATGTATTCAGAGATATCAAAATGGTGTAGCCCATCATAACCGCACGAGTGGTTCTTCACACTGATAATTGGTGTTCAACGTCTTTTCTGTTTCATAAACATTTTAGTATTTCTGGCGACTTTGTTGCATATTTTGTTAACCAGCGAGGTCTGTTTATTATTTGCATTTTGAATTAGGAAGGCTGTTCAGAATTAGGCACATTGATGGTGCATATATATATGTTGCAGAGGAAATCCTTGTATATATAATATTAGTTTTGTTTGAACACGTGAAATTTTTCAAAGTACAGCCTTTGTAAAGAAATTTCGATGAAAACCCAAAGCATTTTTGTTTATGGTATAGTTTTATCTGTTACATAAAGTCATGTTTTCGATGTGATTATTATGAAATCTAAGCTAAACAAAAGACCGTTAAATTTTGGGCGACTGTTCATGAAAGATAATTTTATCTTACAGTACTGTATATGCACACCTTCTGTTTTATTTTAATTATTGCCAAATCTTTTTTTACAGTTCAAGGGCCATAAAATGGCTACAGTACAGCCCAAAAGAAACATTTCGTGTTAGATAAAATTTCTTCCGTGAATGGTCGCCATCTTCAGAAGTTAATGGTCTTTTGTTTATCTAAAATAAGATTTCAAACATAGGATTTTTTTTGAGACTTAGACAATGGCGGCACACAAGACGGACGGGGTGTTGTGCGTTATTATTGTATTGATATTTACTTTGTTGAAAGTTGCAAATGGTTCTAACGGAGAAAATGAAACAAACACAGATACAGAAGCTCTTAGTTCATGGAAAAGAGATAACAGTTTGGTTTCATCTTTATTAAATCAAATTTATTAAATTATTTTCTAATCTGTGAACTGAAAATAACTTAGTTTATTTACTTTTTCTGACTGTTTGGAAAAGAACAAGAAAGAATACTTGTCAATTCGAGACAGGTTTTCGTAATATATTGCGATAGTATATGTCGTACCAGATCCTCAGATCGTGACCGGATCGTGTGCGTGACAATTACAAAAGTAAGTCCTACGAACTATAAATTAGTATGTAATTATATGGAACAATATAAACATGTACAAAGTCAACAAGCGACGAATAGCTATTCCTTCTCTTTCTTTCTTTGATGAAAGCTGCTGTTCAATTAACCCCGGATAAAAACTTTTAGAACCCCGATGCCAAAGTGGGTGCTCAGCCTGTCTCGTTAAAAAACTGAGCATGTTCCAAAAGAAACCGTAAGGAAACTGAAAAGCACATTTACAAAACTTTGTACATGCGTCAAATCGAGTCTTAGATAAACTACAACAATATTTACAATGGTACAATATTTTGCTACGCTAGACATACCCAAATACATTATCCTGATGCACCCCTCGCATCAATTGTTACATTATCCTGATGCACCCTCGCATCGATTGTTATATTATCCTGATGCACCCTCACATCAAAAGTTATATAATCCTGATGCACCCTCGCATCGAAATACATCATTCTGATGTGCATACAACAATCTAGGATATTTTTTTATATACATTTTCTAACAGAGTAGCAATTAAACTCAAATTCGGATTGAAAAAACGCAAAACACAAAAGAAAGCGACTTGTTCAAACTTCTAGTCACGAAAGTATCTGAACGACGTGTGATTTTTGACTTCAGAGACCCGCCCTTTTATAAACTATGCCACGTCATGCTTAATTCTCTTACACCGGCACCGAAAAATATACGAAATCGTAAATAAACCCATTTAAAACTACCAAGCATACCACGAAAGAGTTTCATGTTAAGTTACTTTTACTGTGCGGAGATATCGAAGCTTGCCCTAGTCCGGACATTATGACAAATTTTACGAACACACGCGGAATCAAAATTATTTATCAAAATATGCGTGGATTGCTGAGAAATATCGGAAGTTTGGCTGTTGGAAAATTATAAAAATATCAAGGTGCTGTTTCACTCATAACTTTGCTAGCTTGTTTTTCACAGTTCGTAAGTTTTTCTCTTTGTGTTCGTGTCAGGCTAAGATGAACGATACAGTTGTACTTCAAGGCTGATGTGATAATGCTGGGGTAAATAGTGACTACAGCGTCTTATGTAAGCAAAGATTTCAGCTTCTTCAAGAGATGGAGTTTTGAAGAGGCTTTTTTAAGTTTACTATCAAAATCTTGACCAAGGTTTACATATAGGTCAATGATCGTCCCAAGATACTTATAAGTTTTTGTACAGCTTATTTTAGTATCATTATACAATAGATTCAGTTCTTTCGGTTCGGAGGAGATACATTCGGTCTTGTTTTTCTTTAAATTTATGACCAGTTAATTTTCACGAAAATATGTCGATACTTCTTCAGATCCTCGTTTAGACTGTCTTGTAACAGTTGAACAGTTTTAGCAAATGCGTAAATGACCGTATCATAGACAAATTGTATAAGCCTGCAATTTGTTAAACAATCTTCAAAGTCGTCAAAGAATATCAGGAATAAAATTGGTCCTAATATTGACCCTTGTGGAACTCCACACAATAATGCTGAAGGGTCTGAAATTTCATTATCAAACTTGACTACTTGAAAGCGTCCGAAAAGATAGTCTGTAATCCATCTCAATGCAAGTCCTTTGATTCCATAACTCTTTTGCTTTTTCAAAAGTCTATCATGACCTAAGGTATCGAAGGCCTTGGAAAGGTCGATAAAACAGCACCTGATACAAGTCCTGTATCTCCTGCTTTCCTGATGTCATCCATAAATAAAGCAGTTGCTAATTCTGTTGATCTCTTCATGCAGTACCCAAACTGTTTATCGGAAAGTAGATTGTTTTCTTCCAAGAAACGTATCAATTGACTCTGAACTGCTTTCTCAAATATTTTAGAAATGACAGAAAGTATGGAAAAAGGTCTATAGTTATTTGCATCAGTATCATTTCCACTTTTGTGAATTGGTGTTACTCGTGCTGTCTTCCATTCTGTAGGTATTTGTTCTGTTTTAAGTGACAAGTTAATTATGTAGGCGAGTGGTTTTGAAATCTCTTTCAACATCCCATTCGGCAGATCGTCAATACCGGTAGCTTTTCCACGTTTCAAACTTTTCAGCTCTTTTTCTACAAACATCGTCGATACGTAAGTAAAATTGAAAACAGTTTCAGTATTTTTACCTTTCAAATGTGAAGATTTCCAAACGAATTCGTTGAGCGGAAGCAATCTGCTTCATACGAACTGCAATTGTTGAGAAAAATTTACAAAAGTTTGACTTTGTGTTTTTCTCGTGCGTGTGTGTTGATCAGTTATAAAAGGTACAGTTGATTCGGATGTATGTACACTTTTCCCGGGAAACACTTTTTTAATATTTTTCCAAAACTTTTGTGGATTTTTCCTGTTTTCGGTAAGCAGATTTTGATGGTATTCATTTTGCCTTACGAACCAAATAAGTACAAGAGTTTCTTTGCTGCTTATAAGTTTCCCAATCTACAAGTTTTTTTGATTTTCTAAATTTACGTTGGAGTTGATCTCGCCTGTTCATACCCTTTTTAATTTTCGATGTCAACCACGGACACATGGAATCTTTCACCCGCTTAATAATTATAGGGACGTGTTTGTCGAAATACGATGTCAAAATATTTCTCAGAAATCTCCATGCGTTGTTTACGTCTTCCATTTGATATAAGGCTTTAACGTCACATGACGATAGATCTGTTTTCAGTGCATTGGGATCATATTTGTTGTAATTTCGGCATCTGATAGTTCTAGGGTTAAAGGGATTATTATTCAACTTTCGTACGCAACCAATAAGGTGGTGGTCACTCAAACTAAGAGCTGCTGTAATAGTTTTCGCGATGTTTTTCTCATGGCTCGTTAATACCACGTCGATTAAAGTATTAGATATATTCGTAACTCTCGTGGGTGATTTCACTAATTGTTTCAGACCGTTATTAATCTGTATTCATGTCCCCGAGGAGATTAATCTCATGACAACATTTGGTTGCACTTATTATCATTTTTTTCAAACAGTTCGTTGAAATTATTCGTTAGATAATTTGATGAGTCAGGGGGTCTATATACAGTACTAACAAGAAATTTTTTCGAATTTTTAACACAAATTTCGATAGAAATTGATTCTAGTTCGTCAGATTCAGTATCTACTTGTTTCCGTTTCAAATTGTTAGAGATATGCTTCCCTACACCACCACCAATTCCTTTTTGACGACATTTTCGGATGAAAGTATACCCCGATATTTCGTATAGCGCTTGGCTTTCATTCCAAGTGTTAGGAGTAATATGTGTCTCGGAAAGTGTAACTATATCAATATTTTTATAATTTTCCAACAGCCAAACTTCCGATATTTCTCAGCAATCCACGCATATTTTGATAAATAATTTTGATTCCGCGTGTGTTCGTAAAATTTGTCATAATGTCCGGACTAGGGCAAGCTTCGATATCTTCGCACAGTAAAAGTAACATTAACATGAAACTCTTTCGTGGTATGCTTGGTAGTTTTAAATGGGTTTATTTACGATTTCGTATATTTTTCATTTGAACCATCATAAGAGAGCAACAAGGTATGGTGATATTTTACTTCATCTTCCTAAAGTCAAGCTCGAATTCTCAAAACCTGATTTTTTCTTCATGGGGGCAAAGTTGTACAACTTGCTTCCTAAAACCATTAGAGAATCAGAGGTTGAATTTAAACAAAAGCTGAGAGATTTTAACTTTCCTACATTTTACCATAGTCACAAGAAAAAAGATAGTCTGGAAATTCGACCCGATTCGGGCCGTCTGTGTCTTTATCATGAATTTCGTTTCAAATTCGTTCCCAACCTACTTTTGAGTGCATAGCGCGAAAGTTTAAAAAAACATTTTTAAGGGGAATCAGTGGGGAAATGTAAACATGCCTGGTGCTAATTGTGCTATTTTTGGCTGTGCAACTTCCAGAAAGTGTAAAGGAATATCCCTTTTTCGTGTACCGACTGGAGATGACGAATATAGTTCACAATGGAGAGAAAAAATTGTGAATATCATTATCAAAGATCGTGTTGTTGATAAGAGCTTGAAGAATCAGATTGAAAAAAGAAGTTTATATACTTGCGAGCTGCATTATCTCGAAGAGCATTTAATTCGAAACGAGACTAAAACAACGAGAGTACCTGGTGTCTTACCCACCATAAATTTACCTGTAAAATCCATCCCTAGCTCATCATTTCCACAGAGATCGACTGCAAGTATACAGAAAAGGGAAGCATGTACACCTCCTGTATCACAAGTAGATTCAAATCCTTCTCTGATTTCAAAACAAGGATATATTTACTAAAGCTCGCTCCTGGGTGGGGTGTAGATAATAAATCTGATAATTTAGTGAAGATATGCTTTTTGGAAAATGAATATACCATTCCAAAATTTGAAATATATGTGGACAAAGATCTGAGCTACAAAATAAGAGTCTACAACTGGTTATTGTCACAAGATCATTCCCTGATGAAATTATATGGTGCCTCAATGAAAAATATTTCTTTGCAAATCCTCATATCTGCAATTTCAAAATTTGGAATATGTGAAGGGGTGACAACTCATAAATCAGAATCCCTGTTACGACATCTTGTGCCAAAAGTTTTTGTTGAATCATCCACATTACCACTGTTACAGTCAGAGTATTTGAGACCTCAGAAATGTCATGTTCTTTGTGAATCACACAAATGCCAAATATGTTTAACTAATGAAAAACAACATGAAATATTACTGGAGAAAAACGTTGAAAGATCAATAATTCCTGCAAAGGCAAAGGCTCCAGTTTCTCTTACATCACCAGAACGTATCAAATTAACATTGCAACATCAAAGATTAAAAAATAAAGAACTTGAAGTTAGAATTAAAACATTGCAAAATGAACTTCACATGTCATCCATTTCGGTTAACAAAAATTTGAGTGAAGATTTGGTAACTATCATGTCGAATGCTGATCGTAGCAAAGTTACACCATTTATGAAATTCTTCTGGGAAGAACAACAGAAATATATACAAAGTTCCTCATCAGGAGTGCGTTATCATCCCATGATCATCCGATACTGTTTATCTTTAGCTGCTAAATCTGCTTCAGCTTATGATGATATACGCTTTAATGAAAAAACTGGCACTGGTTTTCTCATTTTACCAAGCAGACGGCGGTTGAGGGATTATAAGAATTACATCAGACCAGAACGAGGATTTAACAAACACATCATCACAGAGTTACAGCAAAAAATCGAAAACTTTTCTGATGCTGAAAAATACATGGTCCTTCTTTTCGATGAAATGAAAATTCAAGAGAATCTTGTATGGGATAAACATACTGGTGAGTTAATTGGATATGTTGATCTTGGTGATCCATCTTTAAATTATGCTGCACTTAATAAAGTTAATGATATTGCAACACATGTGCTGGTATTCATGCTTCGAAGTATTGTCAACCCGTTTAAGTTCATTTTAGCAAATTTTGCTACTGTTGGAGCATCAGCAAGTCAAATCTTTCCATTGTTTTGGAAAGCAGTGAGTATTTGTGAGCTGCAATGTAGCATTAAAGTTGTCGCTGTTACATGTGATGGAGCATCACCGAATAGAAAGTTTTTTCGAATGCATTTTATTATGAACAGTGTAGATGATGGCAATCCTGAAGTTGATGTAACATATCGAACATTAAATTTATTCGCAAATGAGAAACGATTCATATATTTCATCTCTGACCCGCCACACCTCATTAAAACAGCTCGTAACTGCCTAGCAAATTCAGGATCTGGTAAACACACACGTGTGATGTGGAATGATGGAGCATGCCTACTTTGGAATCATATAGCCGAAATATTTTATGAAGATCAAGCATGTGGACTGGCATTATTACCAAAGTTAACACATGAACATATTCATTTAACACCTTACTCAGTCATGAATGTTCGTTTAGCTGCACAAGTATTGAGTTCTAGTGTCAGCAAAGTGTTAACAGAATATGGTCCTTCTGATGCAGCTGCTACAGCAAAGTTTTGTTCTATGCTGGATAATTTTTTTGATATTGTTAATGTGAAAAATCCAAATTCACACATTCACAACTTGAAACCATTTCTTGCTCCTTTTACATCAGTCAATGACCCACGGTTTTCCTGGTTGCGGAATGTATTCTTGAAATACTTCACTGATTGGCAAAACTCCATCGAACACCGCCCAGGGAATTTCAACAAAGCAGCACGAAGTAGTATGTTCATATCGTGGCAGACATATGAAGGATTAAAAATTACCGTGAATTCTATTATTGAATGTGTTCAATTTCTGTTAAATCATGCTGTTGGTGGTTATGTACTGACGGAGCGTTTTTGTCAAGATCCTCTCGAAAATTATTTTGGGAGACAGCGAGCCATGGGATCACGTAAAGATAATCCTTCACTGAGAGATATTGGTTATCATGATAACACCATCAGAAACCAAAAAGTGTTCAGACCAATCGCAACTGGAAATTCTGAGGACTATGGTCAAGTAGAATTTAGCGATGTTCCATTACCATGTCGAAAGAAGGCTAAAAAGATTAAAGATCATGTGGAATTCCGATCATTATGGAGATACTAACAAAACGGCTTTTTTTAAAGCCACACATTAATAAAAAACATTGCATTGGCTTCATGTTTTTACTGTCTCAATTCCCACCCTCGAAATTTTCCTCTATCCCCACCAATTTCACTAATAACATCACAAATAAGAAATATATATACCTTTCCTGATGACTATTTCTTTGTAAGGTCACCCCAAAGTTTGAATTTGTTGTTTAGATGATTTTTTATATAACTAAAACAATCTAATAAGAAACACATGATTTACCTTGAGTAGAGTATTAATTACAGTATATATAAAAATTTTTGAAAAGACTTGTTTTTGCAAAAGGGGATTTTGCAAAAACAAATGCACAATTTCAATACACAAAATTGTATCTATTATGTATTAGGGAAAACAGAAAATTGCCAAGATAATGCTTTTTCAAATAATTGTAGCTATAAAAATAGCTGTTTTGTAGGGAAGTATCCTCTAATGTCCATGATCTAATGAAGTTGATCTTTGCTTGATATCAGTGCGAAGAGATTTGGTTTTCGATTTTCCACTTTGAAGTTTATGAAGTTGTTGCTTGTTCTTCGCATATGAATGCGACCTCACTCTGATACAAAGGGTAAATACATCCTCAAGTAAATTTAAAGCAACTTCTTTTTTGATTTTTTCTTCAGTTTTATGTTGGATTTTAGACAAATTGATTAAAACCCATGAATCTTTGACCAAAGATGCTACGATACCTTTGCAATCAATTTTCGTGGAGAATTTATCTGTGGCTTTCAAAAAGTATGACTCTGCAGTAGCAAACATTGAAAATGCATGAGTATTAATTTTGAACAAACCACTACGATCTTTAATTTTTACTAACTTTTGATTGCTAACATCAGTCTCATCATCGCTGGATTTACAAGAAAGGAGAAAGGACAGTCGATTATCATTATAAACAGTGTGTTTCTTTGAAAATCGAATGCGACGGTACAAAGTTCCAACAACATATCCACCCAGGTAGTAAATGATGGATTTTTGCTTTTCTGAAAAACATATTTCTTCTTGATTGAAAGATACAACATCATTTTGAAATTTTGAATCTGTCAAATGTGCCAAAACATGATTTGCCAGTTCAAAACCAAGAAGCAGATAACTATGTCTATCCAAGTCATTGAGAGTGACTTCTGAATTTGCAAAGATTTTGTAAAACTCTGGATAGAATTTCTCTGCATCACCATTAAATTCACAGATTACACCCTTGATCAGGTTATGATATGGCAACACATCTTGAAGGGTGTCAAATGGCAAAGATTTGAAACCATTGATTAAATTTTGTGGATAGCATTGACCCGCTAAATTCTTTGCTGACTTCTTCAACAACCCTTTAAGAACAAGTGGGTGCAATTTTTCTTCTGCCAACGGTATTGAAGTGGAAGTTTGTTGGTCTTTGTGTTTGTTGTTTACATGACGAGACAGCCCTTGTTGTGAAAGGCATATTTTTTCACAAACAGAGCACTTGTGCGGTTCTTCCTTGACATCAACAATATCAGTATTGATATTGGATGATATTTCATTATTTATTTCAAAATAATCTTCATCTATTGCTTCAAAAACTGTTTCAAGATCACTTCCGAACAGTTCATCCTCTTGAAACCTCGCCTTAATTGTTTTGAATCTATGACCTCTCAGTCCGGCCACCCTTATTTTTGATGATTGCACGCAATACGGCCCGGTGCCCAGACTAGCTCTTTTTCTTGTGACTATGATTTTACTAATTGTGTATAAAAAAATGTTTATAATTTTTAACATTTCATTTATTTTCGTATAACTATTTTTTACTTTTATTTTGCAAAGGACACAAATTTATAGCAGTTTTTAACTGATTTGTAAAACATTCATAATAAATAAATAAAATGAATAGAAAGGAATAACGATGAAATGTCTTCATGTAATAAATAAAACTTTAATCTTTTGTGTTTTTTTATGTCATTCCTTCCTGTGCAGAAGCGTAAAGTTTCTTTCGGGCTGTACTGTAATGTGATGGAATTAATATGTGTGCATCACTTGTAGAATTTATTTTTTCGGATAGGGAAGTTACAAGATCGTTACTCTGAATCCCTGAAAGGTGGAAAATATAACTTAACAGATAGCTTTCCATATCTTTGCAGTTGTCAAAAACGTTGACTCCTTTACTTACAGGGCATAAATAACTAATTTTTGTTATTCTAAACACTAATTTTTATTTTTTTGCGGAATTAATTTTTGCGAATTGTGGGTGACGGTTGTGTAATTTTGTTTTACATTTGAAGGTATTCAGATTTTTTTCCAAAGGGAATGTAGAAAATAGGTAAAACGTTTTAAATAAAATAATTTTATGTTTTGTTGACAGAATCTCCCTAAAACCAGCATTTTTGCATTAACTAGTTCTCGTGTAAACTGGACCTTATGTTAATGAATTTTATGTAATAAGGCATGGAAAGTTAAAGAAACTTCCTCTTTAGCTTATGCCGAGAAGCAGTAGATTTAGAGAAATGTAGGTTTTGCTCACTGTCATCATGAGTTATGTGCTTGTACATGGAAATCAAAGGACCAAAATCATTCAATGATAAAATTGCAATCGTTGGAGCTGATCCGTCTGGTATTCATATGGCTCACTTACTCAAACAAATGGTTTCCATAATGTTCATATTTTGGAAAAATCAGCAATAATCGGTGGTAAAGCACACACAAATTATCATGGAAACATGCCCGTAAATTTGGGAGCTGACATATTTCAAGGAAATTTCCCACATATTCCAAAACTTGTTTTTACCAAATAAAACAAGAAATGCCTTGCATATATATTAATCGCGTAAAGGAGGCTCGACACGTGTGGGGGTTAAATAAGATTTAAGCTGCAACTTAATTACTGGTTACTGAAATCTTGAAGGAGTTAGGGGAAATAGTTCAGCTGAAGCAAAGCTCCCTTTAATTCGAATTATGGCAAAAATGAGAAATTTTGTTCAAGGCAATTTCTTCTTCAGATTACAATGAATGGTTCATATTCATAATAGTATTATTATATGACTGTACTATGTTACCGGCATATTCACTGAAAAAAGATTCGTATATATTCATATGGAGGCAAGCTGGCCCGGTTATCCGGACTGTCTCACTATCATTAAGAAATCCTCATAAATATAAATCGTATTGGGCCACCGGACCGAAGGGAGACCTCACATGATTCTACATGGACACGCCAAGTCGCCGGGGATGGATTTTTAATTAATTCATCAATTTTCAAGAACGAGACATCCCATTCGGTAGTTCCATTGTTTTAGAATTACCAACCTTTAGTTTCATATTTAGAATTTGATTTCTGGTCAAAATTCCAGAAATAAATATAAAACAATATAATAGTAATCAGTGGCACCTGTCACAACGCACTTTATATCTTGAGTGCAAATAGAAAGACGATGGATCGGGTTTCCCAAAAACCCACCAGGTTCTTCTTTATTAATGGTCGGAATAAAGGACGCAATGTATAGTAACAAAACAGTATATTAAAGAAATTTAATAGTATAAATTCCACAATATAAACGCCTACGGATGCTTAAAAGGAATAACTGAATCTCTTACATATTAACAGGAGGAAGGACTACACATACATGATTATCGAGATACAACTTCCCTGTTAATCTCATGAATAAATTATCGATACGGGAACGTATCACAAATGTACAATAAAATCGAATGACACTCAAAGTTTTCTTATACAAATCTGTCCTGTTAGTATCGTGTAAGAAAGAAGAGTGATTAAAAATAACATAAATGCTAACTATAAAACTCCCGAATCATAGTTACCACGCTTCCATTATTTTGGGCCACAAGGTCCCTGATTTATGACTATCGGGCATTTATCGTTTATCATTCATTTGGTTATATCGTTCAATTCTTTATACTACTCCGTTGGTTTATTTCCCTGATTCTCTCGTTCGTTGTCTCTTTATCGGCTTCCGGTTTGTTCGTTCGTTCGTTGAGCGTCCTTTACACATCAAAGAAAATTTTTAAATGAAACCATAGAAATCTCTTAACATATGCCACAGGTAATGTTCCATCATTCACGAGCAGCGATTATTTGCTCGTAGAAAACGGGTCTTGAGAGGTGCGTAATTGTTCAATGAAAGCATGCAACAAAAATGCGTACGGGTACAACTACAGTACGAACACTACAAAGGCATACATATAAATGAATCTGTATACTTGTTTCAAATACGATGTCGTGTAAATGGTATAAATATAAATAACAATTTTTTTCTTTAGGATTTTATAAATAAAAATATTTTAATTTGTATTTATTGTTTTGTGTATTTTGTTTATTTGTTTGCATTTGAATTCCATGTTTTTATATTTTAGTTGCATGGGTTTGTAATTTCGTGTTCGGCACGTAAGTGTTTTTGTTGCATACGTTCCTATTTTGGTTTCACGTGCTTGTATCCTTATGGGCCACCTAAAATAATAATAATAGTTTCCATATCAAAGTAGTTCAAACTCGAACAGAGGACAGTTTACACCATTCCAATTATTTTAATAAGATACTCTTAAAAAGATTTATCTTATATGAATGTTGTCACTATTAAAATAAATCTGCAAATTTTTGTGATTTTATGCTTTTTCATAATGGAGTTGAAAGGGTAATCACTACTAGGAAAACTGCCACTGCGTGTGTTGTTGAAGAAGACTGCGGAAACGGTCATTAGATAATTCCTTGTTCTGGAAGTTAATTGTGATTTATTATTGTCCGTATTTTTAACTTCAACATACTAACTGGATTTTTTATTGTAATTCGGGAAATTTTTTAATGACTACGACAATCATCACGTGCTGCATAGTTTTCTGGGTCTGATTGGCTGAATATCCTACGATGAATCTTAAATGTCGAACACGTTCAAGATTTGTCGAAAAGTGTGGCTAGAGATTAATTGAAATATTATAAAATTGTTGCGATTTTACATTCTTTAATGACAAATATTATTAAATTAATCAAAAAGTGAAAACGCGCCTTTTAATAAAACAACATCCTTTATAGTAATCAAAATCTGAAGAAAGACAACGATTTTGAGAAAGATGATATAAAAAATGTGAAAATTTCACATTAAGAAATTGATTCCTGGTCAAAATTCCAGAAATTTATATAAAACAACGTAGAATCGAACGAAATAACTCTTAAAGGTAATCAGTGTCATCTAATGAAATTTTAAAATACAACCATAGAAATCTCTTAACGTATGGCACAAGTAAAATTCCAACCTTTAGAAGCAGCGATTTCATACATCGGCATATCCAAACCTTGGTTCCCCATAAGAACGTTTACATACAATTCTGGACTAATGTTCACGTTGTGCATCTTTTCATTAGATGCAGAAGCACCAGGATTTGACTGATGTTGATTAGAAGGAAGAGGTTTCATTTCTAAGTACAAAATGAAATAAATACAGCGATTCTGTAAGCTTTATAATTAACCACATCTATAGGGTTCCCAGATTTTTGGCGATACTTCTTAGGGACGTTTGCTGCATTATAGCCTTTCTAAGCTGCTAAGTAACAGGTGGCTTACTATTTGCTCCTAGAAAAAGGGTCTTTAGAGGTGCGTAATTGTTCAATGAATGCAAGCAAAACAATGAATACGCGTGCAACTAACATACGAACACTATAAAGGCATACATATAAATGAATCGGTGAAAAAAAATTTACGCGGTATACTTGTTTTAAATACGATGCAGTGTAAATGGTATAAAGATAAATAACAATTATTTTCTTTAGGATTTTATAAAAAAATATAATTTATTTTGTATTCATTGTTTTGTGTATTTTGTTTGTTTGTTTGCATTTGAATTACGTATGTTTGCACTTTAGCTGTATGCGTTTGTAATTTTGTGTTGGGTACGTTCCTATTTTTGTTGCATACGTTTCCATTTTGGTTTCACGGGTTCGTATCCTTATGGTGCTTCGTATAAAAAATAATAAAGAAAAAAAATTTAAATGACTGTTTCAAAAATATAGTTTCCATATCAAAGTAGTTCAATAAAAAATTGTGAAGCAGATCCGTATATGTTCATATGGAGGCAAGCTGGAATCTTCCGTATTCTTAATTTGAACATACTAACTGGATTTAGTTTTGTAATTCGGGGAATTGTTTAATGACTACGACAATCATCGCATGCTGCATAGTTTTCTGGGTCTGATTGGTTTAATATTTTACGAATATTCTTAAAAGTCGAACATGTTCAAGATTTGTCAAAAAGGGGCTAGAGATGAATTGTAATTTTAAAAAAATGTTGCCATTTTACAATCTTTTATAACAAATGTTATTAAATTAATTGAAAACGCTCCTCAAAATCTGAAGAAAGACTACATTTTTGAAAAAGATCATACAAATATTGTAAACATTTTACGTTAAGAAATTGATCAAACTGATCAAACTGCATATTCAATTCAGAATATACACCAGTTTCTTCACTCATATTGTTCAACTTATGCATATTTTCATTGGAAGCAGAAGCACCAGTATTTGACGGATGTTGATTTGAAGGAAGAAGTTTCATGTCTAAGTACAAAATCAAATAATTACAACAATTTACTTTAAGAATTGGCTGAGAACAAAACAACCTATTCAATTTATGGAAAATCAAAAATTTAATTAAATATTTAATATTTAATATAAATATTGTTTCCAGGGCTGGGTATTTCCCAAAACTCACATTTTAAGTTGAAAATCTATTAAATAGGTGAGTGAATAAGTAAATGAGTAACTTGGGGTTTTGAGTCCTTGGGTTTCCATCCATATCAGTTGGTTCCTACGCCCGCCAACTTGGAAGTTGCCTTACCATCAGAGATATGAATGGTGTTGCTCTTACTTGCACGAAAGCCAGTTAGTCAATGGCTCCAAATGTGCTGATACGCTGCTTTTAAAGCGCATCGGAGTGAAGTATCGAGATACAACATGACTGAGACTCGAACACAGGTCTCAGCGATCACAATCAAAGTTACTACCACTACGCCATTGTTGCGCAAAAAGCTATTTAAAAGTCGTTTTAACTTACATTTCTGGGAACTAACTTTTCTTTGATAAACTTGATTTGTCATGGAAAGACATCGCTAAGATCAAATTTTGTTAACGTTTGATTTTTTTCTAGGTGGCCTGTACCCAAAGTCGCAATCTGTTGGCTAATGACGTCATATATGTCAAAAAATGAAACTATTTGTATTCAAACTGCCAAATTTACATTTTTAACAAACTCATAAAAAGATACAAGTAATTGAAATTTTATTACGTTATTCCCTTCAAGCTCCTACTTCGACCTTCAAAGCACAATTTTACAACAGCAATTACTTATTACAACTACATAAGACCACTACAAAGATTAAGAGGTACATCACGAAAGAAAAACAGATGATGATAAGCATTACATTTAAATAACGAAGAGGAAAGCAAGATTGATGGATTCAACAACACGAGACTGTTTAACAGAAATAGAATGTATTCACCGAATCGGTTTGTTCCTCTCCGTCGTTGTTTAAAATGATAAATAACATCACCACATTTGAAAAAAAAATTGTTCATACATTTTGCACACACGGTTTAAACTTTGGCTTTTAAAAACCAGATTTCCTTAAATGGACAAAGTGGGGCTGTTTTTGTGGGTGATCTACAAGGTATGTAAATCCTCTGGAAAAACTATAAGCTTGGAATTATATTTTTCCCACAAAGGGTAATTCTAGCCTATTTCTCCCATACTATGAGTATCAGTGATAACTTGAGGAAAGTTTTACAGCTGCGCTGTTTCATATAGAAGGATGTCTTTCATTTTGATATGACCGAAATAAACATGGCGGAGGGCTGATTTTGTATAAGAATAACAGCATTGTTTGTATACAAATTTATGTGTATTCTCTTCGTACAAATGTTGAAGGGATATTTATTGAAGTCAATTTAAGAATACAAAAGTGGATCGTTGCTTGTATCTACAAACCACCCTCTCAAAATGTTGATTATTTCACGAGCGATATTCATCCAATCTTTTCTAATTTAAAGTATGACAACATTTTTCTATTCCGTGACTTCAACTGGGACGAGTTAAATGACAAAATGAAACTTTTCAATACAGAATTAAACTTTATAAATTTTGCTAAGAACCCCAGATGTTTTAAATTAACGGATAACCCTTCTTGCATTGACCATATATTAGTTTCTACTACAAAACTATTCCATCACACATGTTTCCTAGAAACTAGACTGGATCAGATCATCACAACATGATTATCACATTAATGAATATTGAGATACGAAAGAAAGAACCAAAAATCGTGAATAACTATTGCCATTGAAATTTTAATGAAATCAGTTTTACCGAGACCTCAAATTAGTTGTTGCAAAAGATTACGAGATGAATTGCAATGATTTTGAAAAAAGAATTTAGAGATGTACTTATAGGGAATTACCGAAAACCGAAAAAGCTCGGAAATTTTGTGATTTTTTTTAAACTTAAACTTTTCTCGAAAGTTGCTTTTCTGATTTGCTGGCTACAATATCTGTAAAGCAATTAAGTTACTATTTTTAAGAGTTGTTATTACCACTTGCTTCCATTCTCTAAAAGCAGCAATTTTCCTTGGACTCGACTATCCAGCTACAGGGTGGGTCATCAAATCTGTACAACAATTGACTAATTTCAACAAATTCAAGTTGTAATGGTAAGAGTTTTCTTAAAATGAAATTTTGTGCACGAGCGAATTGCTTTTTCGGTATTATAATTCTGTGTTCCAGTGTTTCGTCACAACATTTATGAATGGAACCATCTAAAGGATAATCACACCCTATGACGTCAAATATTATCCTTCACTATTCCGTGATTTCAATTTTCGTCAACCCTATATTGAGAGGAAGATTACAGGTATGGCGCGGCAGCTCATTGGGAAGAGAGACCTGCAAAAATATTTTACACACTATAACTAGTTTATCAATATTAGTGAACGTTTTAGCACTTGAAAGATATCTATAACAACTTTACCAATATTTTCCTCAAGTGCAAGTAAAGAACATATTATTAGTGAAAAATAGTCTTTTGTTAGATACGATTTCGCTTTTTGCGAGTAATGAGAAAATCTTCTCAGCTAGAGCATGGTGAAATGTGACTCACAGAGATATGAATCTGAATAAGGATTCACCCGCCATGCTAGTTATTATTGCATTTCTTCAAATGGATTTGGCTAAGGAGAATGTCTAGGCCGTCTAGGCCGTCCCTGGTTAAAAAACATCCTTTTCTTATATCAATAGTCTCAGTGAAAGTACTAACAACACAAACTGTAAACGTTAGTAAACAATTTTAGATAACTTTATTAATACTATATAATGCAATGTTACACCTCTTTAATTTTCAACAATAAGGACCAAATTGCAATAAAAATACTCTGACATAAAAATACACAAAATATTTCATACCTTTCTTTCGGTGTTTTAATAAATATTTCAGGACAATGAATACCATCAGTGTCAGCAAGAACAGTGAGAGAACAATAATAACAATGTACAAATGAAATTGGCCAGAACCTAAAATGTTACGATGAATGAATAAATTCTGTTAAAATATCGCATAGATTCTATATCAGGTTTTGTCTTCTGGGCATGATAATGTTGTAACACATAATCTATCTTTATTTAATATTTCGTTGTACTATTATACCATACCTTGTTTTCATATTTTTCATTTACGTTTATTTCAAATAACTTTGCAAGTTGTGAGAAAAAAATCAGAAACAGAATTTTTGTTACTGATTCATTGTCATTGTCAAAGTGTTTTCATTTGGTAATAACGGAACACTGACTGTTTACACATCTGTACAGAGAAATACAAAGCCCGAAATCGAGACAAAGAAAGTATATTTTTGTTGCCTTTTTCTTAAAACATAACCATCCAACGTCATATTCTCCTTCTGTTTTCTTATATTCTCTGTGCCTACGATGTAGAGTCTTCCTCATCAATTTATTTCTTTGTGTACATTATTTTGAAACCAGTCAATACTAAAAAATGCCTCAAAGATTATTGACGAAAAAAGTACAATTTTAACACTTGCTTGCTTTCTTTTCACTTTCGTTTATTGGTTTTCTTTTTAAGCTACCATTTTGTAACCTATAACGTTAACCAGTCAGTACAGCTCTGTACCAATGTCCTTGAGAAACGCGTCTAAGCCAATCGGAAGCTCTCATTTAGCTGTACTGTCACATTTCATCATGGCTTCCAGGTAATAATGTTCAGCACAGTTTGGTATAAGTAGTTTCATTTTTCTTCATTATTCATTGCTCATTAATGGCTTGACCCTCTACAAAATTGATCCAAATTCATTTATTTGTTACACCAAACAACTTAAAAGGAACTCTGCATATTTCATGTACGCTGTATTACTCACTTATAATTTTGATAGATTTTACAAAATGAGCCACGTATATCCTGATAATTGATATTAACTTTTTTGTTTTAATTTTTAAACTTTTTGCAACAAAATCAACCAATTAAACGTCACACAATATAGCCATCGGGTAAACAGAAAAGTTTTATTGTTTACTGGCAATTTTCATTGAAGATCTAACTAAGTAGAGATCCAACTAAATTCAACAGTATCATCGAAGTCAATGTAAATTATTCAAAGTAGTTTAGTCTATTTTCTCTCACAGAAAACCACAAAAACGCGAAAAAGAACAAAAGGAGATTCACCACCAAGCATGCATTTACAAATGTGCAAAATAAAGTTAAAACCTTTGTTTGGTGTAAATAAATTAAATCTTTTACTCCATTCGCTAGCAATTCCCATGTATACTGCAGATATTTCAATACTTGTTGCATTAAATCTTGTTAGTCTGCCACATCCATTGAATTTCGGATCACGAACCTTCAAGAAAATTCTCTCTTTTTTATTGCTCACAGATATATTGTAATAATCCATCTGACAATTTCCAGTTTCTTCAACATTCCATGTAATAACAGGACAATATCCCAGCTCGCCTACTTTTACATCCTGTATCTTATTTGGTTTAACTAAAACAAACCACAAAAAAATAGTACCTACTGATAATTACATCGAAAACAATAAAATAAAATAAAATAAAATAAATAATAATACATACATGATATTAGCATCATTAGATTAGTTGATATCGTTTTCTTAAAACCATTTATTACTATGCTTAGGTTATGTCCGCAAAAAGAACGATCAAGTCTGGATATATTTAAATTGTATTGATACAATGACAGTTTGCTATCTAATAGCTTTCCTTCCACTTGTCCAGATGATTTATCAGAAATTTCCCATGTAAATTTAGGTAGTGGATGACCGCAAACATATATACTTTTCTGAATTGATGTGAATTCCATTATTCTTTTTAGTGCTGAAGGTTCTCCTTTGCAAAAGTGTGGCATTTCTAAAATAAAATCAATTAACGTGATTTCTTCATTTCTAATTACTAGCAGGTCATAATCTTCAGATTTCTTTAAACATAAGATTCAATTAAGGTTACTGTAAAATATTTTCACAATATTGGCTCATTATTTAAAATCTGTATAATTATTCGCTAAACGCAGACACTGTTTTTGAGTTCCACATTACAGGAACACGACTTCATAAATTATTTTCCGTTACCACGACGATTTTGTCACAGGAGAGGGTATCTCGAGAAATTAAAAATACAGAAAACGGCTTTTAAAACATTAGAAGGTAACAGAAGCATTTGTTGTCATAGAAAAGATCTCACCTATGGTGAGTAAAATCAACCGATGTTCCTTTTCCTGTGTTTTATTGTAATGTTGGTTCTTTGTTTCTTTATGTGAATGTTTGTGTTATGAATAATTAATTAGCTTCGTTTATTATTAAGATTGACAGATCTACTCGCAGTGTGAAAATTTCTGCAAGAGCTCGCATAGAAAAAAGAGGACATTTTATATATTACAATTATTTTCCAAGAAATGAGAAGTTATTTCAAAAAAGTAATTATCGCATTTAAAAGATAAAATGCAATCTAATATCATATCCAAAATTTTCGGGTTTATTCATGAATGCTCCTTTACAGTAACCCTAAAAGCGATTCAAGCATTTTCTCTCATAATCATGTCAGTAAATTAGTAAAGTGCAGTACGCGTTAGTTTACCTGATTGGATTTCGGCGAAGCAAGGTATCCTTTACAACCTGCTTTGTATTATATTTTTTTATTTCCGCGTATGTGAAAAATTCGATTTACTTGACAACAATGATAACACTTTATTACATGCAGTAGCGAAGAAGAAACACACCCTGTTTCATATGTTCCTAAAAAGGCACATATGAAAGAAAATGAAATGTTGGATGGGGCCTTAACATTTCCACTTTAAAATTGGCTCCCATTATTATATCGAATAAAAAGTGCACGGGAAGATACAGTTAACTTTATCAGCATACCAATCTTCTTTTAACTCCACCTTTAAAAATCTTTTAATCATACTGGGCCCATAACCTGTAAAAAGTTACGCCGAAATTAAAGGTTTTAAGAAGCTCATGTGAGTCATATATTTCTTCTATTACCTGTCATATTGTATAGCATTCCTTCATTGTATTTATATCATTGTATTTATATCAAGTAGCATATAATTATTTTTTTGTTTCATACTTTTTACGGAACTGATAACGGAACGAAAACATTTTTTAGGCTTTTTGAGGCTAAATTTTTCTTATCTTGTTCTTACCAATCTTCGAAATAATACAGTGACCATATGACTAAAATAAAATCAATTAACGTGATTTCTTCATTTCTAATTACTAGCAGGTCATAATCTTCAGATTTCTTTAAACATAAGATTCAATTAAGGTTACTGTAAAATATTTTCACAATATTGGCTCATTATTTAAAATCTGTATAATTATTCGCTAAACGCAGACACTGTTTTTGAGTTCCACATTACAGGAACACGACTTCATAAATTATTTTCCGTTACCACGACGATTTTGTCACAGGAGAGGGTATCTCGAGAAATTAAAAATACAGAAAACGGCTTTTAAAACATTAGAAGGTAACAGAAGCATTTGTTGTCATAGAAAAGATCTCACCTATGGTGAGTAAAATCAACCGATGTTCCTTTTCCTGTGTTTTATTGTAATGTTGGTTCTTTGTTTCTTTATGTGAATGTTTGTGTTATGAATAATTAATTAGCTTCGTTTATTATTAAGATTGACAGATCTACTCGCAGTGTGAAAATTTCTGCAAGAGCTCGCATAGAAAAAAGAGGACATTTTATATATTACAATTATTTTCCAAGAAATGAGAAGTTATTTCAAAAAAGTAATTATCGCATTTAAAAGATAAAATGCAATCTAATATCATATCCAAAATTTTCGGGTTTATTCATGAATGCTCCTTTACAGTAACCCTAAAAGCGATTCAAGCATTTTCTCTCATAATCATGTCAGTAAATTAGTAAAGTGCAGTACGCGTTAGTTTACCTGATTGGATTTCGGCGAAGCAAGGTATCCTTTACAACCTGCTTTGTATTATATTTTTTTATTTCCGCGTATGTGAAAAATTCGATTTACTTGACAACAATGATAACACTTTATTACATGCAGTAGCGAAGAAGAAACACACCCTGTTTCATATGTTCCTAAAAAGGCACATATGAAAGAAAATGAAATGTTGGATGGGGCCTTAACATTTCCACTTTAAAATTGGCTCCCATTATTATATCGAATAAAAAGTGCACGGGAAGATACAGTTAACTTTATCAGCATACCAATCTTCTTTTAACTCCACCTTTAAAAATCTTTTAATCATACTGGGCCCATAACCTGTAAAAAGTTACGCCGAAATTAAAGGTTTTAAGAAGCTCATGTGAGTCATATATTTCTTCTATTACCTGTCATATTGTATAGCATTCCTTCATTGTATTTATATCATTGTATTTATATCAAGTAGCATATAATTATTTTTTTGTTTCATACTTTTTACGGAACTGATAACGGAACGAAAACATTTTTTAGGCTTTTTGAGGCTAAATTTTTCTTATCTTGTTCTTACCAATCTTCGAAATAATACAGTGACCATATGACTAATCAAACTAAAAACAAGAAAGTTTGGACATTTCTATGGTTTTGATTAGCACTTTGTTTTGCCTGGTGATGGAAGCGTGGAAATTATATTTTGAAGACTACTAATGTGAGCTCTAGTTTCAGTTTGTTTGGAAACATTATGAGCCTCTTTGCAATATTTTACATAAATGAAACAAATTAACAAAAATGCAAAGGATATTAAAATAGCGATAGTAAAAATATATCAATATAGTTATGCAAACCTACGTATTCTAACAGTCTGCAAATAACATGGATTATTTCCTAGCCTGCGATAGTAATGCTAAGAGCGTCGGACTAAAACCCCAAAACTCGCCGCGCCTTCTCCCCACGACTATTTGAAACACGATTTCCACTAACGTTGTAATCGTAAATAAACCTGAATATGTTGTGAAAACTAACAAATGTAAGTTAATTGACGAATTACATGGTCGCAGATGAAATATAGAATCACAGCATCAATCTATAGTCATTTTTTTATTTTCTGTTTTTTATTTTCTGTTTTATTGAAGTTACATATCTTTCTGCTGAGGAACAAGAACAAGAGGATAGCATGCCGTTAGTTTCATCAAAGCATAACGAGTTGGTTACTTGGATCTTACATAATTTTTTGTGTTCGGATGGTAAATGAGAACTTATAAAACTTTAAAAACTAGATGGATAACCAGATGCAAGAACATTATGGTGGAAAATGAAAGTGAGAACTTTGATGGTGTTTATTGTTGGATGATCGATGAATTGGAATGTTTTCTTGGAATAAGTTCTTGTTTAACAATTGCGATTGAGATTTTCCAACTGACTATGGCAGTGTTGTGACCTGTTCTAATTTAAGTAGTAGTCGTGTGTATGACGTCGTCGCTTTTTTCATTTTCACACAAATTTAAGTGTTGTTTTAACATCATGCTAAAACAACGACATGTGTCGCCTGGTAAAGCAATCTTATCTTACTTACCTTGTAATGACTTGTTTTACAAATATCAGTATGAAATAAGTTGTTTTGTTTTCGTTTTCCCCAGCCACATTCTTTCTCTCCGTTTGAATTTAAAAATGATTAAAGTAAATAAACGAATATAAGTATCTCAAAAAACGATGACTCGACAACTAGCTGCCCAAATAAGAAGAAAATGTAACTTTTCGCGATCCCTGCCAGTGGCTGCTGAGTCAACAGAGTATTGGCTGTCTCAACTTATATGCTCTTTTATTTTGACTAACTTACTAAGACAAAATCTTCCTGTTTTAAGCAACAAAAAAACTTTTTCTGTATTTCTTCTAAAGAACGGAATATAATCCGAACAACCTTGATCAGAACTTAGAACAATTAAGTTGGTAATATTCAACTGGAGGCAATGTCTCCCTTATTGTGGTGGTGGTGGGGGGATTTTATTGAAAACTATGACTAATGAACTAGTAAACTCTTTTTTTTAAGTTTTGAAAGTATACACAGTGGTCGTTGTGCGGAAGTGGTGGCTGAAGAGAGGGTGGTTGAAGAGAGGGTGGTTGAAGAGAGGGTGGTTGATTTGTTAAATGGCAGATTAAAAAGTATCAATTAAAGACGGATGTACTGCTCAGACATGTGATGAAATGAGATATAATGAAAATCATTTTGTGTCTTTCTGAAGAGAATGAAATGATTTAAAAAGTGTTGTTAGAAAGGTAAAATTGTCAAGTGGGCCAACACAAAGCGGGCGCAATTAGAAGTTCCTCCGTATTTCATAATCATTTGAAATATTCTTTAACCATTAAAAAATCTAAACAAAACTTACACGTTCTTTTGAGACTTTTCAGACAGCGTGGTGGAGGGGTTACAGACGAGAATCATATACCAATCACCGTACATAATAAAATAGGTAGCATTTACAAAGTGAATATTGTTTAGAAATATACCAGTTACATTTCCCAATGAAGATGAAATATAATGGCTTTAATCAGTACAAGTTCGATCTATATTGAATAGAAACGAGTGCAGGGATTTTTAAATAGTTTTGCCATTTTTTAAATGTTAGCACTCCATTTAAATGTTTACAAAGCTGTGGTACTGAAGACATCTCTCGACACAGTAGAATCTCTACGCTTACTACGAATAACCTGAACCAATCGCAACAATTTGTTTCTTACTGGTTTATTCAAAAGGAGATATAAACATGCATCAAGTACATAACTGAATGTCCAACATATTATTATATAACCATTAATAACTTCCGTATTCATGTTTGGACGATTTTGGATTGTTACGAAAACTATTTTGGGGATGATATCGAATATCATAAAGGTTACTACAATGAGAAAAGGTAACATAATTGATCTCCTTCTCCGCAATTGACTTGCTATTTTTTTATTACAGCTGCTGCTGACGGTGAGGTTTTGTATTCTGTTTGACCGTCGAATTTTAAAGTAGATGTACAAGTAGATGAAGAAGAAAAGTGTGGAGCTGATCACGATACACGCTGGGCCTATGTAACGATGGCCGAAATTCACAACATCAACATTTGCTAGTAGATACAGTGCCATGGCTGATACTGTTACGGCGGCGCTCAATATCCAGCACAGAGCTAAAATTAGTTTCGTTTGTGTATGTGTCACATACAAGTGATATTTGATGTTCAACCAAATCTCCAAGAATCGATCGACTGAAAGCAAGCATATGATTGCCACCCAGTTTAACAGACAAAAATAAACTTGATAAATAACAAGGAGATTATAAAATGTTTTTATTTTCTGGAAATGTTTCTGCAAAAGTATAGTAGATAAACCCAATTGGCAAAAGAGTTCAATTGCGCTAAGGTTTATGAGATATAATCGCTGATTATTCATCTCGGTGTTAGTCTGTAGGAGTAAATATAAACCAAGAATGTGCAGAAAAAATACACAACCACCAAACACCCAGTCAATAATCGAAAGTACCATCATGATCCTCATTGTAAAAGTAACTAGTTCTAAAAGTTGTTAACAGATTGAGGAATATCAATATATATGTTGTTCTCTAACTTTATATTTTTATTTCATTTTGTTACTTAGTACAACCACTTTGTATTGGTTACAGATTTTTCATGAAAGTAAATTTCTATTACATATTTTTTAGATTTCAAATGTACTTAAGGAAACAAGAATAATTTTGAAATATTTCCCCTAATTAAATCACGGCATACGTATAGTTGAGTGAAAATGAATTCAAAGCGTATTGAATTCAACTATTGAACTTTCTTTATGCGAATTAAAGATTAAGGTTACTGAAAAGAAAAAGCACTGTCTGTCTTCATCTTTTTAAAATTTTGAAATAAATTTATTAAAGTATACCTATAAACTTCATTTTTTTCTTTAAATAAATTGAAAATTTTCATTTAAAAATACGCGTTATTTGGAAAAACATTAACTTAATTTGAATTAATACAACGAATTAAACCGACACAGCAGAACCTATTTTCGAAAATGCTCATTAAGCAACTACTAACAGATCTTCAGAAGGAAAACATTGAGCAACTTTGAACAACAGCTTCTATGTTAAGAAAACAAATTTCATTTGATTTCCAATCTCTTTTGCAGGGCGACCATATAAAAAAATCAACCAGAGTGTATATATAGTCCAAAATAATTCTGTACTTTTACTAACAAATACATCCGAAGGAATTGTTTTCGGCAACTCACTAAATAATTTCTGCAGAGATTTTTGCAGGGAATTTCCATTTGGTTTTGTAGGTAACACATATCTCACAAAATTAATGGGATAACTATTTCAACGCCAATCAAATTTACACAAACCATATATATGAGTAGTAACATTTCAATGGTCAAACTCTCCCAGGTCAGGTCGTATTGTAATTCTGATATTTCTATGGTCAAACTCTCTGTATTTGCGGTATTACAATTGAAGCACATGTTGTTGTTTTAATTCGGGTTCATTCGTTTTCTCTTTTTAATGAGTAATTTTTTAAAATATGGCTTGAGGCTTGAGGATTGTCTTTAATTTAGCTATTGGTAGATTCTTATAATCGTTTGTCCTTGTGAAACACTTGTGCTTTTAAAATAACTTAGTTAATAGATGGCTCTCAAATCATGAACTTATTGTTTAAAAATGGCTTTGTTCTTTCCTATATAAGCCATGGATGTTTTAAGTCAATTTTTGCACCTATATTGGAAGCAATTAAATGCTCTTTACACTTCAAAAAAAGTTTCCGTAGTTTTTGTTTTTTCATTTTTGTGATAACAGACATTAAATACTTTCTGCGTGTATTTTCATGGACACTTTGTTTGTTTGACACAAGATAAATTTTTATTCTGTCACATGTTTTTAAGTTTTCTCGCGACATCACACCAGGTTAGTTTTTCTCTTTAATAGTCTTGTCACAAGGACTATCAATTCTCACTATTAATACGTAAATATCTGTACCATCATGCATGCATACATTACTCTTCTATTTCTTTGATTTCAAATATAGTAATATTTCTTTGAGCAAAAAAATGCTCTTATGAATATATATAAACATATATTAACAAAATAGCTTTTTGAAAGGATGTTATAGGCTAGCTTGGAGCAAGCTCGTAGCTCTGCTCTTTCAAAAGGATAGGCAAACATATAATCATATACCGTATTTCCTCTAATAAACGCCGCGGCGTTTATTACAAATTGCAGATTTTGGATGCGGCGTTTAATAGAGGGCGGCGTTTATCAGAGGGCGGCGTTTATTACAAAATGAAAAATCAAATAAAAACAGCCTTTAAACAACAATGTTTTCTCTTCCTAAAAAACTGTCTAAGCTAATAGCATTTTACATTGAAATTGACGGTAATCACGTGCACGCACTCGTAAATGGTAAAAGGATACGAGAAGTTGGTTTGAGTGTTCCTGCGCAATTCAACTGTTACACAGCAAGTAAAGTTCATGCAAAAATTCTTCATGACGAACTGTTGAAGAGGAAAAAACAATACTCGTTTTTATCTTTAGTTGTGGAAGAATTTGTTGATAGAAAACAAGTCCAACTCGTGTAAACCATTTTTTGTTGCTTGTTTAGTCTGTTTTCTAATAAACGCCGCTTTTCAAGATGCGGCGTTTATTAGAAGGCGGCGTTTATTAGAGGGCGGCGTTTATTACAAATGCTTGGCTATAAGTGCGGCGTTTAATAGAGGGAGGCGTTTATCAGAGGGCGGCGTTTATTAGAGGAAATACGGTAATCATATAAGCATCCAGCGATTTAAAATAAAATTTTAAAAATGTACAATCTTTTTATAATAACTTTAAGGGCCGATTTTCACTAGAAATAAATCGAAATATAAATTTTGTTTTTTGTTCGTTTGTTTTTCATCTATAAAATATTAAAGTACTGAAACTTAATTTATACGGCACGATCTATTATTTAATAGTTAATATTATTTTTATACCTTACAATTCTTTAAAAATATATCTTACCATGGAGGTATAAAACAGAAGGAGACAGAACTCTTAATTTTTCCATTATTTAGATAATGGCTTTTCTGTACATTTTGGTATCTCTTTTTACCACTTTGCGGTGAAGCGAGAACTTTTTAAAAAATTAACGACAATTTAGAAGCCAAATCCCAGCCATTGTATCATAGATATTTTTCCTATGTAGGGTCACACGGATTACGAAAATTACGATCTTTACAGGAAGACAAAATGAAACCTAAGTTTAATAGGTTTTCAAGATATCATATGATTTATCTAAAACTTTCGGTTACTATATCTTTTAAAGTAGAAGGGCCTCCATAGTTCCGTGCAATCTGACAAGAGCTTAAAGGATTTTCTATTCAAAACATTCACGTTGCTTCTAATATATTTCGGGTATCCTGAGTTATAAGAACATGAAATTACTGTTGACGTTGCATAATCATAATTACTTCAGATTATGCGTTTTTGCATAATTATGATATTTACTTCAGATTATGCGTTCTTAGTACTTTATTTTAACGTTAGAGGACTCATAAAAATGTGATGGTTACGCGAAGGAGTAAAAATTCTTTAAATTATGCAAAATGATAGCAATTAGATTTTATTGCGCAGTTAACACTTCAACAATGCAGCGCATCACGGATGGTACAAAAGCACTTTGAAGTTATTTCTCCTTATGTTTTATTCCTTTGTGTTACTATCAAATATGAAAATATTTTCTATAATGTAGATGGGCGAAATTCCCGTTTCACGCAGGAGTGGTTTTAAAGAAGTTTTTCCACCTGCGTTGCAACCGTGAAAAATTACAAAATATTTTAATTTTTTGTTGAAATATGCTTTTAAAAACCAGTTTTCGTTTATACTATGGAGCACAGATGTTAGAACTGGTGTTTATCATTACATCATAAACGCATAGTTTAGATAACGGTAAAATCTTGTATCATTAAAGTTCATGATTGATTGAGTATATAAACAACATTTACCTCGTTCTTGCAAACACTCATAGAACCCAGACCGATAGTGGATCAAACAGTTTCGGACGCGCATCTCTGACCAAACATAAATTTTGATTGGTTGTGTTAATGTTCAACTCACTGTTCTTGGTCTCGTTTATTCCGTTATTCTATACTTACGTTGTCATGGTACATGGTTCTTTGTTCAACTTGCTATATTCATTATGGATTGAATGTGTAACTGTGATTTCTCTTTTTTATGAAGAATTTTGAAAGTAAAAACTCCGGTGATGATCAAATAATTTCATGGTGGCTTTTTGCAGTGGAAAATAATGAGATATATATATGAATTTAACATACTGTCGTGAAGACGAAGCTGCAGCATATAAGATACAAAACACACTTGGTCACTTGTTTCCAGTGGCAATTATCATTACAGCAAATACAGCAATTTAAAAAAGCTGAATCCTGGTGCATCATCCTGACTTGCATCGGCTCGTAAATTTGCTTTCTTCCATCTTGAATGTGCACCCACACCTTCTTTCTACCCTTTTGTAATCGAAATTCAACACTGGCCCCTTTTAACACCAGCCCAGCGTTTATTTTTGAAACCTTCACCGAAAAACCTTCACGAGCAAACATTGCGTTGGTCCCTGTAACGTCAAGTCATGAAAATTAACGTGATACATATCATTAGTGTAATTCTCTAAAGAAATCGTTTTTGTTTCTACCAATGTTTTGTAAATTTTTGTCTTATGTCTTGGTAGCTGAGAACTGTTGGTCGCAGAGTTTTCGTCCAATTTGGTTACATGAAATTGTTAAATGGAAAATCGTGTATTACCAATTTCTCGCCGATAATTTAAATATTGCTTACGAAAACTTTAGAACAATAAAATATAATTTTAACTATGTCTTAGTTTTACTTTCTAAATGTGCATATGGCGTTTAAAATATTATAAGATTGTGTATTTGTTGCTGTCAGAATTGGCAACCGCAATGTTGAGTATTCTCTTTGAGTTATCTATCTATCTATCTATCTATCTATCTATCTATCTATCTATCTATCTATCTATCTATCTATCTATCTATCTATCTATCTATCTATCTATCTATCTATCTATCTATCGAAAAGGTAAAATCTAATCTTTCTAGCTATGAATTTCATATTAAAATAGTTTTACTGGAGTATTAAAGCAAGAGTTCTTTGTGCCCATTTGATGCTGGATATGCAGATTTTCCCACAGCCCAAAGTATCTTATAAATAATGTTTTCCGTAATATAGCTATTCATGTTCTGCAACTTAAATTTCTTCGTTTTTGATCTTAAAACTATTTTGGAAGGACCACATTGCTGACAAATGATTTTTTGTATAGCTACCAGAAACAAACGTGAAAATTAATCTAAACAAAATGCACAAAATGTTAGTAAACAACGAAAATAAATCCACTTTAATTCATATTTTCTCTTTATTATCGAATACTGGAATTCATTTGCGCAAAACAGTTTCGATCGTGGTCGTCTTTCAGTTTTTGAAGGTTTTTTTGTCTAATTTGCAGACCAAGATTCCACGACCTGGACCGTTTTTTTAATTTACTGAACGAAGAATTGATAATAAATGAAACTTGACAGATGTGATCGATGTCGATAGTCTTTTATTTATTTTTATTTTTTATTTTTTTTTTGACATAAAACTTTTCACCACGCCCAATCTATGCCGTCACAGTTTGGATAAATTTGGTCCAAATCTTGAAAGTGTTCAGATTTCAAAGAAAATGTGCTTCTATAACAATTCGATTGTGCTGATTTCAAATTTATGGGTTATTTTTCGTATTTTGGCCATAAAAAGGACAATTTGGGCAAATATTTTGTTCAATTATTCAAGCATTAGCTGACAGCATCTTAGCATATTAATAAAACTCAAAAGCTAAATAACTTTGGGAATTTTCTCACAAAGGTCCTATCTGAAATCTTACGACTCTCAAAAATACAAAATAATTTTGATATAAAATTTAAAATTCATACTGACGGCGACGCTTTTCTAAATACCTCATAATGTTTACAATTTGTTTGCTTGTTCGATACTATAAGAAACCATGTCAAATTTTGTTTTCGCATACATTTAAGTTTATCGAATTTAGTATTTCTTAATTTCATAAGCATTATTTGTTCCCTTTTGGACATATCTGGCAACTGGCCAATAAAGTTCAGTTTTTTTATCTATCCATTTATTCATTTGATTTGTATTCAACTTAGCAGTCTCATACAGTTTTAAACTTACGTGATTATTAAATCTTGTACAAGTTTCTTTTCCCCTTTTTAACACATTTTGTAAAAATAAAACTTTTTACTGTTTATAATTTTTTGGACAAATTCTTAAAATGTTCTTCTTATCTTATATCATTTAATCATTACTTTTTGACATAGCTACCGTTACTTGAGATCATGACTTATTTTGTTAAATCTTCGTTTGTTAAAACTATTTAGAGGAACATTCGAGGAACATTCGAGCTACTCACGTCTTTGTTTCTAATATCATAATAATTTTTTCTTTCTGCGGCTGATTATAAATGAGTACAAACTTTTTGTATTTTTACTGAAAAGTGGCCTAAATTAGCAGTCAAAAGCTACAGATTATATTATTTTAACGGTCACGACAGAAAGTTCCTTAAGGGAAGAAAATAATCCGAAATTTTTGCGATATTTTTGCAAAAGGGGATCTCATAAACCTAAAACCCCAATCAAAAATGGAGAGGTTTGTACAGCAACAATGGCCTTTAAAATAGTCCAATCTTTTCCCAGCAAATTATATAAACTGACATATCAAAGTGTATATACCGTTAATTGCAATAATTACAGCCTTTTTTATCAAATTAACTACATATTGCACGAAGTCATTAATGAATCTGTGAAAAACGTAATTAGCCGAAGTCACTCTGAGATTATGGAAGCTAATTTTTCTCACTTATTACATTGCCAACAACGCGCTTCTCAAAATCTCTACCTAACCCGAAAGATTGTGACATAACTCAAGTTTGAATTCGAATCGAAGAAAAACAAATATATTACTGTATCGAGCTAGGGCTGGAGTTTCTCTCATGCAAAAATGGATATCTCATGATCTTTCTGTAAAATGCTCAAAATTTTTGACCGCAAATAAATTCACTTAGTTAAGCGAAAATTGAAATATTTTTATAGCATGTTAAAGTGCTCGACAATACATTAAATTTGATACCACATTTGCTAAAATCCGATAAGCAGATCAGAAATGCCATTCATTTATGTAATAAGTGCAAATATTATTGGCATAGACTATAGTTCTGATTGGTTAAAGTTTCAGATTAGTTATTTACTGACGTCACAATTTTAAAGAAACATTGTAACTTCGGTAGATAAATTCAACTTAGATTAGTTAAACTTAAAGGTAGCTAATCTGATTTAACTAAACAGAACGTTGAGTTACGTCTAGTTAAATATATTTAACAATTTTAAAAAATACGTGCAACTTCGGAGATAAGTCACACTAATTTCTCATTAGGTATGCTCAACTAAAAGTAAAATATTTTTCTATAAAAAAATACATGTTTCAAAGCAAAGAAATTAAATTAATCTATATTTTTTCACGCATTTAACTAATCTAATGACGAAGCCACAGTGTAATTAAACACTGGTGATTAAACTAATCTGAGGTAGCCAGATTAATTGCGTTTAACTAATCCGAAATTTAACTCATCATCGGTGTGACTTGGGTTATTCTGAATAAAAGACAATTATTACTAGTCTACATCAATAGTTCAATACTCTCCATTATTTTATTGTAACTTGGTCAACATGCCTCTGGTTATTATTATCTGTTATTGTACACATGTCAGAGGCGGGTCTAGAACCTAGGTATATATATGATATATTATAAGTGTTTATAACTCTCCTTTAATTGCAGAAACATTTGTTAGACTTCTTGGTAGTTAACCTCTCATTGATTGTCTTACAAAAATTTCTGCTGCCTTGAACGGTATACTATAGCAATAGTTTAATGGAATTTCGTGGTTGCAGTTGTTTTGTTGTAGCGCCTATTAAAAAGGTCTGAAGCATTTTGCTACCGTAGCTTCTTGTTAGACATAATTTCGTGGAATACAAGCAAAAAAAGAAATTTTGTTATGATAATTGAGTGAACCATGTTTTAATAGAGGAAAATCTTTAAGTACACACGGTTCTTGTTTGTTTGTTGGTTCCGAGTTGTACCAATAAATAAATAAGGCAATAAATAAATTATGATTGAAATAAAATAAAACCTTTTTAATAATTTCGCAACTTTTTATAACGAAGGAATCGTTCATCTGAAAAACGGAAAAGAGCTTTTAACAGACAATCAAGTGTGAATGTTTTGTTTCAATGAAGTGTCAAAAATACAGTTTAAACGCGCCTGGAACAGAAAAATAAAACGGAACCTGAATTAAATGTTATCTCCATCCTGATTTTGGAACAATAAGGAGATAAAATGCTTTTCGCACTCAATATCACTATTGTATTGTTATCAGCCTCAACACGCAAAACTAATAACAAACCCTCTATGTTAGTGGAAAGTGTTTAGTACACGTACAATTTCATGTTTTATATATGCAGGAAGTCACATGAATGAGATTGCCAAACGCTGTTTTGCTCATTCTTTATCATGAAATAATCCTTAGAAGAATTAAACTTGTATCACATTATAACCGCACTTTTAAAGTAAATGAACTGTTCTGAATAGAACTGAGGGTTGCAATTTGCTGATGTCAGCAGTGGGAATCCCTCATTTGAACAATAAGATATGGGTCTGGAAGGAGCAGCTGACTTATATCAAAATGGCAAATAAACGAGGTAAACAAATGATCGGATCTCTCGTGGAGATTCCCTTGTAGAAAACTGCTGACTCAGTTTTCTCACCACCTTTATAAAAATTCATTATTTTTTAACTTTTCTAAATAAATGTGTTAGACGAAGCAGCTATTAGTGAGCCGAATATTTCATATCAAGCAAATGTTATGAATTTGTATCATCAAGATACATGGATGGTCTTATCATCTTTATCCCTGCGGCGTTTTCGTTGATCTTAACTCTCTTAAACATTGGTATTCTTGTAAGAAGTAAAACTTCGCCACAGATAGCATTATTGATAAATATTTCCCTATGTGATGCAGTGACATGGTGTATGTTGTTTACAGTAGGTGTTTCACCGTCTTTTACCACAGCAGTTTATTCCGTGCATGCTTCTTCTTTACTTTTTACATTGGCATTATCGATAGATATGTATGTTTACCTACATTATCCTTTCCGATATGAAGAGATTATGACAATGAAGTCAATGGTGTTGTTAATAGCTGGATGTTGGATGGTTCCAGCTTCTGCTTTTCCTTTCTGCATTTTAGAAAAAGAAAACAGAAAATGTGCTGAAATGTCACTTGGTGCCATATATTACCGTACCTGTCCTAGGATCTTGATGATTTCCTCTTCGTTGTATTGCTTCGGTATTATCATATATATCGCAGTATATGTTTATAAAGTTCGCAATAAACATATTATAAACATGACTCAATGGACAAATCACATTAATGGTGAAGCAATGGATCAGAATTTATTAGACAAAGTAAAACAACGCTTAAGTGATATCTTCAAGCTGAACATTTTGACCATCTTAATCATTCTCCCGACAGATCTTATTCATATTGCAATAATGTTTTATGAAACATCATTTTTGTGTAGAATAGGACTTTATATGCCGGGGCTATATGTTTTTTTAAACCCTTTTGTTTACGCGTTCACACAACGATCTTTGCGCGACGAATATTTAAAACTTTTTCATTTTGCTATCGCATTTGTTTTAAGACACAGACCTAGAGTCACTGATAGCAACACTAGCCAACACTAAACAGTAACAACACTTTAAAGGAGACCTTCGGTTGACATTATGTTATAAGCAATTTTTTGTGGAATTTTGAAGGCGATATTGAAGAACATTTGTCCTATCAGGTTCGATACTTGAAATCGCTTAAGATAATTTATTGACGGTAACATTTAATGCTATCCGTGTTTAAAACATGCCGGTATTACTCCTCATCCTTAAGAATTGTATTCTTAAGATTCTCCTTCACCCTGTCGGGGAAAGCCTGCAATCGAGGGATCTCTCAATTGAGTGACAGATACCTCAATTGAGCTATATTTACAAATTTCGGTTATACAATCGCCACCTCGTTCGGCCAGAGTGTATTTTCTAGAGATACTCGATGTTCGTCAGATTTGTGAAAATCGTACCCGGACCAAAATAGACATTAACCGTACAGACCAAGCGTCTTCAGATCAAAAAAGAAAAGTCCGCTTTACAATACTCGGACTAAATACTATTATCGCAATACGTTTCAATGATCAGATTTCGTATTTCGTATTTTATATAGTGCAATTGAGGGATCCTTCGAACGCAGGTTTTCGCCGACTCTCTGCCCAGATCTGGCATTTTTTTCAGAAAACATTAGTAGGTAGACACTTCTTCTGTGTGTGTTCAACTATAGCTATATGCATGTTTTTGCTGTTTTCTTCTGAAAATAAAAAAATATCTACAAACGGATAAATAATGTTTATGTTTTTACTGAAAAGCGGCCCGAAGTTACTGTCCCCCGTGGCACACTATTTATGTGTATATATAATGTACTAGTATCCCGGGTAAAAACATTTTACAGGTTGATTTTTCCCATTAGTTGCCGCCCCCACCACCCGTGCTCTTCCTTTTTCAAACTATAGGGGTGTCGAAAAGTAAGATCACATAATTGCTAAGAATAAGTATCACTAAGTTGTAGAGCTCGAAAAGCTGATCAATAAAATGTATGAGATCGCCTGTGTACGACGTACCGTACGGAGATATCGTCGATCATAGATTCTAATGACGTCACACCCTTCCCCAAAAAGTTTTAGACACAATTTTTTTTCTTCGCCCCATCGCCCAATATTGCGGACCCCAAAAACGTCAGTTATCCCCATTGGTTCTCGAGATATTTACCCCAAAACGTTGCGTTCCATTTAGGGTGCAATGCAATGTCCCCGGTGCCAAAAAAATTCACGTCGCATCATTTGCTAATATACTAATACTGAAAAAACGCTTCCCGCAGCATCGTGGTTTTACGCGCTCTTCGTGAGAAAATGACCGTGAAATTTTTCAAAATGTATCACTCTCTAAAATAAAAGTGGTATGCACACTCGCTATTAGTATATAGACCAGTGTAGCGTGTAAAAACATTTTACAGTTTTTCTCCAGAAATTGTTTTTTACACGCAATACTGCCATAATAAGTCTGTGTATATACAAAAAAATTTGTGTTTCTCCATGTTGGAATTATATCATATTTAACACAAATATTTTGGATCGATCATTCAAAGAATGCTATTATCCCTATTTTTCAGTGCTATTTGGCCTATTTAGAGATTTCTAAAGTTGTACAGTTAAACTAAAAGCTAAAATTCCAATGTTCAGAGATTTAGAAAAGAGACAATACAACGTATACTACCTAACCAATGGATACTCCTACCTAACCACGTTAAACTTCTGATATATAAGAAAATACCTTCAAATTTCCCTATTAACTAAAGCTAACAAAAACAATACCTTCTCAGACGTTTTTATCTTTCGATTCTTTATTCTGCTATGAATTGTGGAAATGTCAAAACCCAAAACTCCACTTGTGCATCATGATACAAAAACCGTGTAAATGTGTATGTAATCACTCTCTTCTTGCATTACAATCATTTATACTATTCAATTTTATAATCTAAAAAAGGTATCATTCAAATACTATCAAAACAATATGATATTGATCTTGCTACCTTCATTTACCTTAATAATAACAATCCACACACTACAATGAAATACCAAATAAACAGCTAGCTACACATTTCGGCATAGTAGTCAAAACTAACTGATACGAAAAAGCTACGTTCACATCAAAAAAATAGACATCGGTAGAAAATGATAAACTGATAACACATAATAACAGGTCTACATCGTCTATCTCGTCGGATAGAATAGTTACTGATACCGATCAATGTTGTTATTCTTTATTACTGAACTTAAAGCGTTGAATAAAAAAATTAAAGACAAAAACAAAAAATTTAACACGCAGCGTCTTCATTTTTCTTTAAAGAAATGAACGTTGAGAAAATTTGATGAACTTTCGAACGCAAAAAACATTGCATTGCCTTTTCAAATATCCATTGACGAACTTCCCGAGAAATTTTACCTAACGTTCTTTCTTTAAGAGTTAGGTAAGAAAAAAGCAAGATTGCGTATTTGTATAAGACGATTATAAGCACTAAACCGGAGTGCCTTATACTAATACGGAAAAAACATAAACAAATATCCATTGACGAACTTCCCGAGAAAATTTCCCTAAAGCTCTTTCTTTCAAAGTTAGGTAAGAAAAAAGCAAGATTTAGTATTAGTATAAGAAGATAATGTATATGTGTATACCGTATTTTCTTGAATAGAAGCCGCCCTTGAATAGAAGTCGCAAAATTTCTCTTTGAAAAATAAATAGAAGCTGCCCTTGAATAGAAGCCGCATTCATAGCATATTTATAGTAAATTTATAGCATTAATGCGTTTCCTTGCACTGCAATGGCTTCATATGAATGATTGAAAATAAAGTAATGATAAATTCTGTCACTTTAACTTAATAGAAGCCGCCCTTGAATAGAAGCCGCCTTTGAATAAGCACCAATTTTTTTCTTGAAAAATAAATAGAAGCCGCGGCTTCTATTCAAGAAAATACGGTATGTGTATATAATATATTTTTTGTATATATATACATGGTACATTGATTATGCAGAGTTTTATTGCGCAAATATAATACGACCATGTGAATTGTTGTCTTAATGCGAACCCCGGGATAAAAAATCATTTCATTATTGGACGCAGATTAAGAAAACAACACCGTGCAGAAGACCGAGTTGATAAAGAAAACTACGATGGTTATTTGTATAAATGCTATTCAGCAAAAAACAAGTACGTCCGTTGGACTTACTTGACATACCCTGGGTCCGCCCCTGTACTTCGTTTAAGTAAACGTAGATATTTTTGTCAATATTGTAATTCTAATTTGAATAACATGCAAAAAGTGTGGAAAGAAATAAATAGTTTACTATTGAATAAATAATAAACCTTCTAAAAGAATAACATCTATTTCATTATCTCTTAACAATATTATTACTTCTGATCAAAAAGTGGTATCAGAATCTTTTAACGATTATTTTTCTAATATAGCTAGTTCTCCGAGAAATAAAATACCTTATACCTCTAAACATTTTTCACAATTCCTTGCCAATCGTAATTCTAGCACATAAAGCCTCGGGACCTAACAGCTTCCAAATCAAAATCTTGAATTTGTTAAAGTATAATTACTTTCAAATATTGACAAAATCTTCCAAAAACTTATATACAAACGAGTTCTCAACTTCCTTGATAATAAGAATTGTCTCTATTCTCTTCAATTTGGATTCCGTGTAAATTACTTGACCTCACTTCCAAATATTGTGGTAAATATTCATAAAGCTTTTGATAATGGAAAGTTCGCCTGTGGTATATTTCTTGACTTGCAAAAATCTTTTGATACTGTGGATCATAACATTCTACTCAGGAAACTTGAGCACTATGGAGGTCGTGGTATTGGTAACAACTCGTTTAAATCTTTTCTTACTAATTGGAAACAATTTATATCCTTGAATGGTGCTAAATCTTAGGTAAGATCAATTGTGCATGGGGTCCCGCAAGGTTCTGTTCTCGGCCCTTTGCTATTTTTAATTTATATTAACCACATGCATAATGCTGTTAAGTTTCATCAGTTTACAATTTTGCAGATAATACCAACTTACTTAATTTTAGCAAATCCCTTAAACAGCTGGGTAAACGTGTAAATATTGTATATAATTAGAGTTTATCATGTCATAGACCGGTTGGTTTTGTTTGCGACGTTTCGACAGTTACTACTGTCATCATCGGGCGTTTGTAAATGAATGATGTAAAGTTTATATATGTTTTCAGTAGGATCGAAATTATTTCGGACCTGGAAGGAAGCAATGTCAATATTTCGGACCTGGAAGGAAGCAATGTCAATAATTTGTTTTGCGTAGAGCTGGAAACCATATCGCAGGAACATTATACGATGTACTATTAATACTGGAATTGTTTTTGACACTGTATATAGTCTCTTTGACTTTTCGAGCAGTCCATCCTTTTTCCTTGTCAAGGATCTTTCTATTCTCCCAATCAAACTTGTGGTCATTAGTCCAACAGTGGTCAGCAATTTCGTTTTTGGTTACATCGCCATTCCGTACGGCTCGCATATGTTCTTTGATGCGTTGCTCAAATGTTCTTTTTGTTTCTCCTATATAAACTGATTCACAATCACTACATGGAATTTGGTATATCACGTTATTTGTGTCGTTCATTGAGATCTTGTCTTTCGGATGAGATAATATGTTACGAAGAGTTTCCGTTGATCGAAATCTGCATTTGATGTTGTGTGTACGGAATATTCTTTGTAAAGCATTACTGATACCAGATACATAAGGAATACTAATAGTGGTCACCGGTTCTTGTTCTGTTGATTCTTCGGTGTTTGAAGTTCGAGTATTGTTTATTCTATTTTCAACTCTTCTAACAATCGTCCTGTCATATCCATTTGCTTGGAGAACCGATTTGATATGTTTCATTTCTTCAACACGATCATCGTCATTACTAACAATATCTTTCGCCCGATTTATTAACGATGCAACAACACTTTCTTTGCAACTTTGTTGATGGTTTGAGTTACAGTTTAGATATTGGTCTGTATGTGTTGGTTTACGATATACGTTCACTGAAATGCTTCCGTCTTGATTTCTTTTTACAAGAGTATCCAAGAATGGGATGCAATTATTCGATTCCTGCTCGATTGTAAATTTTATTTTCGGGTGCAATCCATTTAGATGTTGATGAAAATTATTCAATGAATCTCGTGTCACTATAGCGTAAACATCGTCAACAAAACGTTTCCATACTTTTGGGGGTTTGTCAGCGGTTGCTGTGGCTGTGGACTCAAACGCTTGCATGAAGATTTCGGCAACTACAGAAGATGCCGGACCTCCCATTGCAACTCCATCTGTTTGAGTGTAATAAGTTTCATCGAATAGAAACCACGTTTTTGTTAATACAAGCGTTATCAATTCCAAAAATTCTGTTGGTGGAATTTTCGTTTTGGATGAAAAGTTTGAGTCATTAGAGATTAAATCTCTAATTATATTGATCGTGTCATTTATCGGTACATTTGTGTAAAGTGATGTAACATCGACTGATACCATTTCTTCATCAACATTGACAGTTTTTGTTCTAACAAAGTCGGAAAACTCTTTTGAATTCTTGCATCGGTTAGTTTGTGTATATGATGATAATATCTTTGCTACGTATTTTGATAAGTCGTACAACGGCGTACCGGTGCATGAGACTATTGGTCGTATAGGTATTCCAGTTTTGTGTATCTTCGGCAGACCATAGAATCGAGGTGGTGGAGAATCGCTTGGTTTTAATCTGAAATATGTTTGTTGATCGATAAAACCATTGTTATGTAGTTTCTGAAGTTTTTGTCGTACTTCTTTTTTGATTGTTTCAGTTGGGTTCTTCTTGAGCGTTTTGTATGGACCATTGTTTATATGATCGTAACATTTCTGGATATAGTTGGGTTTGTCTAATACCACGGTTGTTCGTCCTTTGTCAGCTGGCAGAATCATGATACTGGTATCTTTCGGAAGATTGCGAAGAGCTTTTCTGTCTTTTCTGTCTTTTCGAAACTCTAATTATATATTATGAATACTAGACTGACAAACAATATAAATATATTCAATTTGTGTAAATATTGACTTGAAACTTTTGTTACATTGGCTTTATGCCAATAAGATTTCTGTTAATGCTGGTAAAACTGAATATATTATATTTAAACATAAACGTAAAATGCCTGATTATGATCTTAGAATTAAGATAGATGGGAAAAAGCTCCTACCTAGTTCTCGAATTAAGTATCTTGATATTTTCATCGACGAAAACCTAAACTGGGGTCACCACGTTCATAACATTTGCATAAAACTTCGCAAGGCTAATGGGTTTCTTTCAATTTTATGCCACCTCTTGTCTCGTCCAACTCTAATTTCAATATATTACGCTTTATTTCATCCTCAAATTTCTTATGCCTGTCAAGTCTGGGCGACAAGAAAAAATTCTATAACTAAACGAGTATTTTTGTTACAGAAACGTGCACTTCGTATTATTTCCTTTTCACATTGGCAGTCACATTTTGGCTCCTATTTTTCTGGATCTTAAAATTCTAAAAATGTTTGACTTTGTAAGATATCTATATGTTTTATTTGTACATAAGTTTCTAAACAATAATCTTCCTGCTGCTCTTCGTAGTACATTCACATTCTCGAATTCTACTCCTTCCCTAAACACTCGTGGAAGAAACATTGTTTTGTTTTATTTACTTACTGCTTAAAATGATGACTGATTATGAAATTTCACCCCTTTTGGTGGCTGCTCCCTTGATTAGTTCATGGTATTTGGAGTAGTCTCCTGCTATATTTTTCATGTTGTATTTTCTTTATTATTTGCTGCAAATAAATATCAATCAATCAGTCAAGAGTATAAAAGAAAAACGTGCCAATAAGCTAATCAATACTTAAGTTTTAACAGAAAGTTTATGACACTGTATTCCTCCAATTTTTTTAACAATAACCGCTTACCAGATTGCAAAAACATCAATAAGCGCTCGAGTGGTCGAAAGGGAAAAAATAGGGTTCATGGAATTCAAAAAGTAAATTAGAATATTGTCGAACACTCCGGCTACTGTTTCAAGTCATAGTTATTATTAACAAGGTATCTTTTATATGTATGAAACAAGCCTAAAATAATTAAAATTTTCAAACTCAAAGATCCATCTTCTTGTCTTGTTTCAGACTGCCGCCTGCTTCTTGTTTCTACTTAATCTTGATAATTTCCCTGTTTCAAGTTCTGTATTAAAAATCCGTGGAAATTGAAAACAGAAACTTTTCCGTCCAGAACATAAATGAAGTGTCAAAGTATATGATAATATATAAATTAAAGTTATAAATTAAACGTTTTAGACCATGAATTCACTAGATGCACAAAATTTAATTATTTTGATGGGAGATAAATTTTTTAAATCAGATTTTTAAAAAGTCAGACCGGTTCAACTTTACAAATTAATCTGAAGGCTTTTAACCAATGAAAATGCATATTCACACGCGGCAAATGAGCAAGAAGGAAAAATACCAAGCTGCAGTGATTCTTTTTTTATATATTATTTTTCTGTCGTGTTTTACTATTATATATCAAATAGTAAATATGTCAAAAAAGTAGAGTTTAACGAAGAATTACCAAAAATGGATCATGTTTCTAGAAAATTCTAAGACATTTTTATTCTAAACATTTCAAAGCAATCACATTGTCAGTTCTCTAGAACAGAGCAACCGAACAAATACAACCTGCCATCAAAATAATTAAAATAGAACTTAATATGATGCAAGTTCAACAAACTTCAAATAAAAAAATCGCTGGTGAACAAACTTGTGTATCATCTGTGTATCATCTTGCTTAAAAACATCTGATCATTTCCCACCCATTGTCACAAAGTGTACATAAAAAACTTTACTTTTATAATCAAAACACCTCCTATGTTTTCTACAAAGTCTTTTTCATTTTTATTATAACCTTCAGGGTTTTCCAAACATGAAACAGAACGTTCACACCATATTTAAACCCGTTTTCGGGCGACTGGAGCAAATACAGTGCTGATCAATAATAAACTGCTAAAATTTATGATACATCAGGTACAAGACTTTTATTGACAGTTTATGGATGGCATAAGATTAACTTCCAAAGAATGTAAATAACATGAGGAAATTTTCCGACAGGTTTGCAAGAATTCTGAGTGTGTCCCACATATTGATATGATGTTTGCCAGCAGATTTATCTACCAGTTTAATTCTTACCTTGCTTATGGCCCAGACCCAGAATCGATATTGCTCAATGGCTTCACCACATAAATGGGATAATTGGAGCCAAAGCTATGCCTTTCCGCCTTTTGCTATATAATAGAATAAGGACGGCACAAAGGTGAGGCATGATCGGGTTGAGGGTATAGTTGTTGTTCCAAACTGGCTTCAACAGGCTTGGTTCTCGGTAATGCGTCGCAAGTTAACTGATATTCTTTTCGTTTTAGCCAGTAGAAAGAAGTTATTGAAAAAAAAGCGAAGAGAAAGATTTTCTTACCACTTCAGCAAAAGTAGGCTGAAAATGGAGGGAAAAAATATTAATAAAAAAATAGCACCAATGATGATGAGGTTGGCGGATCTTTACTGGTGCTTAAAAAGCTCGGACTCTCTTCCTCACTTGCCCTCGTGCATTATGATGGGGTACACGTTTACATTTTATACGCACGTGTCGTACTGCTGTGAATTACACAAATGTGAAAAACGAGTGCGTGGTATATAATTTGCCTGCAAGCATAAACCTTGTGACTCCCTGTGTAAGATAATGATGCTCCTTCAAACACTCGCAGGTTCATGTCGTTATCGGAACAATGAGTGGAAAAGTTATTCTTATTATAATATTAAGTTGGGCATATCATGCTAGGATTGGAGAATATTTAACTGAATAATGCTTCTTTAATGTTAGAAAAGCAACACGTGTCATCGAGAAAAAATTCAAAATCAAGTGTAAAGATATATAAGTTAATAATTTAATTAGTAAGACGTGTAAAAACTTTTTACAATTTTTCCCATAAAATGTTTTTACACGCTATGCTAACCATTTAATAATAACTATGTAATACAAAAACGCAGTCCAAAACGCCGTCCTATGCTAAGCCTTTGATAATGCCGTGTTATGAGGTAAAAACTACTTTGATTTCTCCATTCTCTTTCTCTGATTTCTACGTTCTTCTTAAGTTTAAGCTATTTGTGCATAAACAAATGGCGTAGAAGTTTCGTTCGTTCACATGTGGGAAGAAGATTGGAAAAAAACACTGAAAAAGGGTAAAAAAAAAAAAGAGAAGTTCTTTCTTACTTATTGAACTTAAATTAAAAAGACGTTGTTTGGAAGTTTGAGAAAACATTGACCAATACATAAAAACAACGCCAGCTTAGTTTATTGTTCCTTTGATGAGTTCATTCACTAGATGCTTAATCTTCAAGAAGAGATATCATAGCCATTAGAAAATTCTAGAAAAATCTAGAAGCTTTATAAGCAATAGCTACAGCATCAACATCAAAGAAATAGGTGAGTTATTTTTCGGTGGTCAATAGATATATTTTTTTTGGTTCTTCTTATGTTTGAGTACAGACAAAACACAAAATTTATCATTTCATTTTTTAGTAGACTTCCCCTTTAAGGGTAAAAAGAAGATCGTCAGATATTTTCAATGAAAGAAATATATAAAAAAAGAATATTTCGCAGGATCAAAAGCCGCAGGAGCAGTTCTAATTTTCCGGTCTGTACTTTACATTGTGGAAGAATGATCAAAACAAAAAGATAGAAAAACAATTTACTAAAAACATAAACATATCCAATTTACGTATTAAAACAATTTACAATTTATGTGCTGGTAATAATTCTTCATTTTTTTTTTTTTGCCCATGACAAAACACTTTTTAGCGGAAAACTTTTAGATTTAGCTTTGTTTTTAACCTGTTCTTAATTTTTAACCATTTTAAGTTGTTCTCATTAGAAACTTGTTGCCTGATGGAAACATTTGAGTTTTGTTAAAGATGTGTAGCTAAGGGTTAGGGTTAGACCTGGTGTCCTCTCTGTGTCCCCTACCCCTGGTGTTGGCGTGACTGCTCGCTCAGCGCAGCCTCTTCGTCCAGCCAGTTCCCATTTAATTTGACATTTCTTCCACACTTTCAGTTAAAGAAAAAGGAGATTTCCTTATTTTCTGTCCCTTCAGATATTTATTGACAGTGTTTGGATTTCATTTTGAAACATCATCCAGCCATTATATTGAAGGGCGGACGACACAGGCTTTTGTAAACAAATATTTGCCATTTCGAAGGGCATCTTTTAAATGTGGAATGTACTCGCAAAAAAATCATAATCTTTTTATACTCAGTTCTGGGCAGGGTAATGGTTTTGTAATATTTGTTTTTAACATGCTTTATGAGAAGAAAACGAGTATTTTAGTTCCTAATTTCTTAATTTTATGAATTGTGAATTTAGTTCTAAAAGTTTCTTAATGAGGAATTTTGACACATAATGATTGATGGCTTTCAAAATATACAATGGTTCAACATCCTTTAGTTTTTTCACAGTTCCTGCTCTTGACCAAATTTCGTGACCAAGTCAATACAATATCCAAGAGTTCTCTTTTTTATCATTGAGTAATCGAATTGTTTCATTAACTTCTCTGTCATCTTTGAGAAATGTCATTCATTTCCTTGTCCTTGGATATGTTTAAACGTATTAAAACCAGGCCTTTTGGGGGCTCCTCATTATCGGGTGGGGGTGGCTCAGTTGCTCATTCGCCCCACACCCCAACCTCCCACCCCTACGTCAAATAAAAGTTAGGAATAGTCACACAGGTCTAACTATAAATACTTACAAAGTTAGGGGGAAACGGAGAAGGGTGGGGGTGAATCAGCGGTATGACAATGGGATACAAACGCTGACAATTGTCCTCTTCCATGATCAAATCACTCAATACGACAGGTTGATTATCATTATCGCCAACACTGTTTTTATCTATTTTGGTTTTCAAATAATAATGTGACAAAAATTCAGCATAACACATGTTGTTCACAGCAGTATACTTTCCATTTTTGAAGGAACTGTTAGGGCGGTCAAGATAACGATCCAACATTTATATAATTCAGCTTCTGATTTACAAATTCTGAAACGATCTCCAGAATGTTGCTGTTGGCAAAAACAACTTTCGGGAAGGTTTTACGCAACCAAAGTTCAGGCATCGCATGATAAACAGCTTCTTGCACAGCACATTCTTGTTTACTTGAATACGCTTTTGCGATATTCAGCATTTGTTCAAACTTATTTAAGTCATTGGTCCTTGCCTCGTCTAAAGCTTGTTTGATTGCTAACGAACAATCATCTACAGATTTTGGGCGATACTTGTACATGTGTGTTATGGCTTTGTTGTGATTAAATACAGGCTGGATATCCATATTGGCTTCCCATGCAGTTAAACCTTCAGTGAAATAATTGTTAACCAAGCATGAATATGGAATTCGTGAACTTGTCGTAAATGTAATTCAAAGTCATTATCTTTTGAAATCGAGAGTGGTGTGTAGAAATCCTGCTATGTTATGTCCAGCTTATTCAAAATATCTGCAATACCTCTAGGATCTTCATAGTCATCTTTTAACGGGTTGTTAACATTGCGCCTCTTGGGGCAGAGACATTGGTCAATGTAAGTCTTTACCCTATGAGGTATCACCTTTCTACTTTCCAAAATCATTTCTTTCTCATCAGGGTTTATTTCCTCAGGAAGTAGACTGGAAATAATTGTACGATCAGTAAACTAATGTCCAAAGTTAAATCTACATGTGGTTTAATTGTACTTCCGACAGGTTTTGGAATGACAATGAACTTGATATGTCTTCACTAATTCAAAGAGTTGTGGTTCTACTTCCGGATCTGGCATATCAGATCTAACAATACTATCAACAAATGCAACATGATCATCTTTAGTCGCTTATGTAAAAACAGGTGGGTCGTTTATCCAAAGAAATATATGAATTTGTGGGCCACCTCGTACTCAACTTTTATAACATAGTAATTGACTTTACCCAATGGACCAACCATGACAATTGCTTGGAAAAACGTTTTTACTCGATATTGAAAGTGCCATGCAAGAAGAACAGGATTCATGTTAAGAAGCTGACATCTTTCTTCGTAACTCATGTTTCGAATTTCATCATCTCGCAGATTGAGTTGATAGATTTTTTTAAATTATGGAAGGCAATTCAAACCATTTCAGATCAGCTAAAGATAAATTCATAAAGAAGGTAGGAACACCAAGTTGTTTTACCATCGCTTACACTTTCCAGTAAGCTGAAGGCCCTTTAATCTGATTCATGAAGTTGAATGCATCATCGTTTGCAATAAATATTCGGAAAACTGAATCACAGGGAACAGAAAGTGGCGAAAATTAACAAAACATTAGCAAATTTCATACATTTTTTGTGTATTATTGCCAACTTCGGAGCATATGCTGTTTGAATCATGATTCAGCACTTTAGTTGCTATGGTAGCGCTAGTGGAAGTAGATATTGATATTTATATACAGCGTATTGTCTTTAAGGTCCGATTGGTAAATGTTTTTTTACCTCCAAATTATTATTAGAAAATTTTATTAAAACGTAGAATTGATTCATTGATTAACACTTTCAATTTTAGTGAATTCCAGCTGAAATTATCATGTTTTGCAAATTGGCAGATGGCTTAAAAAAGAAGATGCATTAGGAAAATACGCTTAATGCTTAATTAATTAAGGCAACAGAAACAACTGGTCATCATCAAGTTTCATTCAAAATGTGGTGGGAAAAAAATGAATAATGTTTATACACGTTATACATTATCTTATCTAACCTTCGTCTACAATGATGATGTATTATAACTATCATTATAGTGTATCAACATGGAACCATGGATTTGTAAGCACTTATTCAGGCATCAAATTGAGTATTAGGTGGCTTTGTAGATGAATTGGAATAATTGAAAATGTCACATGACTCAATGTATGATCAATATGTTTGAAACCTCGGTGCAATTATGGCTACCTTGCAAACGGTGAAAATAAAGTTGTGTTAGTTATTACTTATAATGCACTTAATTGAAAAGGTTATACTTTGAAAAAACGTAGGGTGGGGGCAAGCGCCATCTTGGTCAAAGTCTTTATTAATAAATTCTATTTTTCCATTTTCTTCTTGTAGCTAATCAACACACTACTACTTTCAGCCAAAGCCTATTTTTGTTCAAGTTCAAGAATGCTGAATTGAAAATTTCCTTGAACAACACATCAAAAAAACTCTGCTACAAGTCTTATGGATTATGCTTCGGTGACAATCGTTTGTTTGTTATCAAACAATATTACGAAAGTTTTTGAAATATGTATCAGGTGATACGTATAGTAGTAGTAGTAGTAGTAGTAGTAGTATGGTTTTTTTTAACCGATAATTTGTGCATCCTATTAGTACAGATAAGGTTCTTCTGGCATAAAAAAAATACTTAAGGATGTTCGCTTATGATACTTGCAAAAGCCTTGTCAAGTAAGTATTTTTTTGCACGGTAACCAAACTCTTTGTAATTTTCGATTTTTCTAATGTTTTGTGGCAAGCTGTTGAAATTCGAGGCGGTAATGTAAGCGAAGGTATCTCCACTTGAGATCATGTGCGTGGTTGAGGCAGATTTTTTTAAACCATCCATTGATGTGGAAACTCAACCTCGAAGCCAGGGCCTTTTCTCTCTCTTACATTCATATCGGACAATTACGGAGAGAGATAGAAAGACCTGGCACTGATTGGATAAGGGGTTTTCCTACAACGAAACATGTGTCGTTAACTACACCTAATAACTACATCAGTATAAAAACGTACTATATATTTTTCACAATTTGTTTCTTTCAAAATTCTTCTAAGGGAGTGGTCACATGAGAAAATTCAGCCCGGCAAGTGAGCTATCCCGCTAAACAGAGATCTCACTTTCATTAAAAAAACTCTTACAAATTTAGATGTGTGATGAAATGAGAAACGGGCCAGCCCGTCTAACTGTCTAACTGAGATCTCGGCAAAGTGGGCTGAAATTTTCTCATGTGATTGTTCAACCCGTTGTTCAACCTTTTGATTGGCCAGCCTGTGTAACTGGTGATATTATTTGAATGGAAAATAACAATGGAAAATTAAACTTCCATCACGTGACATTAACCAGCCCGGTTAACTGCGCTGAAATTTTCTCATGTGTTGGGTTGAAAATAATTCAGGTCGCCTAACCGAGCCAGCCCGTTTTAGGCCTCATTTGATCAGCCCGTAATACTCCACAATCTGTATTAATTCCACGGTGGCGTAAAAAAATTTTTGGGAATACACGTTGTTTTTAGTGAATTGCACTGCGGAGTGAAATTTCACTTCAGTCCTTTCGACAGAAGTGAAATCACACCGAAGTGAAAACTCACTTCACCTCTAACGTGTAGAACCAGTTATAGAAGTTCAATAGGAGACATGAGTGAGTTCACACCGGAGAGAAACATTACGTGTAACGTAACCCTAAAGATGTCCCTTCTGAATATCAGATCGATGTACAAAAATGTTCCAGACTTAATTGAAGATTCAGTTCTTGTGGATTGTGATTTATTATGTCTAACTGAAACTCAGATTAATCTAGCTAGTGATACAAGCACGATAGAACTTTACAATATCATTTTGAAATTACATTTAATAACAGAACATAGCTAATAGATTTCAAAATACTGCTTGGTATCATAAGTCTTGCCTAGAGATTTTAGATTGTCAAAAAGCACCAGGTTGTCTTGCAAAATTGTGAAAAGAATCATGTAATAGCAATCCTATCCTTCTTCTCTTAATTGATCGACAACCAAAATTAACCGTAGCGTGTGTGGTGATTTAGTCCAGCTTCTCAACAATAACAATATATCAATTATAATGGGAGAATTCAATATTGATGCTTTAGACGCTGATGATAACTTCCCAGGTGACAAATTTCTGTAAGTTACGTCAGTTTTATTTCGGTTAATTGTTGTAATATTCCACAATGTTTAAGTATCTATGGGGAGACTCTACCATTTCTATTACATCTCAATGTTTTTCGTATTTCTTCTCTAAGTTCTGGTTGCGTCGATATAACCATTATTGGGTTAAAAAAAAGATAAATCACCAATATAACGCCTGGGATCATTGCGATTCTATCATTCATAGTGAAGGTGTTTAAAAGATCACTTAAACCTAGCGCTATTACAAGTGCCATTGTCAAAAAGCCCAGTTTCAATACTCCCTGCATCGTCTTTTTTGCTTTTGTTTGTAGGTTCAACTTCTCTTGTTCTATTCCAAACTGAATTTGTTGCAATGAAATAACTGTTTTATGTCTCTTAATGACGGCTTTTTGTGCGCATACCAGCATAAAAGACTGGAATGGAACAAAATACAGAATATATTGACCATAATGAGCCAAAGACTATTATGCGATTTTTCACATTATCCATTTGGGAAAGTTCTACCAAAAGCATGAACGTGGCAGGTAACCATGGAAGCAATAAGCTCAATCGGAATCTTCGTTCTGTTACCACAATGGAATATTTTAACGGATATTTTATACTGATATATCTCTCAATGACGAGAATCAGAGTAAGAAAAATGCTCACTATTAAGAATGTATTAATAACAGTTCGAACGATTTCGTTATAATCTCCTGACTCAAAAAACCGAAGCATCATCACTGTGATACTGCTCAAAATATCTACAATACACCAGTAAGCAGTGAGGTACATTCTTTTCGTGTGCAGGATTCGTTTTGTAGTTATCAAGGTAACGATATAGCAATCCAGAATGATGGAAGTCGAAAGAAATAAAAATACATAAATTGTAAAAAATGATCCTTTTGCAATATGTCCCTTCCTTGTCATCTTTCATTCACCAGTTGACTCAAGTATTTTCTTTATATTTTCATTGGTCAGAAATCATCACCATCTTGGTTTTTCTCGTATGCCTCTTTTGAATATTTTCCTATGGAGATTGAATAAAAAGTCATTGTTTCGGACAAAAGGAACAAGAAATGTCAGGGTTGATTTAGAAAAGCTAAGTAGTCCAACAGCTAGTGGCAGATTTGACCAAGGAACATTTTTCGTTGTGCGTAGAACGTAAAAATATACGATGTAAGTAACTGTCAAAATGTCAAACGTTAGGGATATTGGGGTTCGCTGTAGCTGACCAAGCTTAAGTTAATGTAAATGACACCATGTCAAGTTATGTTTTGAAGTCTTAATGCTTTTTTTCTTCCTTCGATAGTCATTTCTTTCTTCACCGATCAAAGTTTCAGTTATAATAGACCAAATCATGGATTGCTATCATGGCGCCGTCTTCGTTTCCATCGCATAAGGTCCCTAACAATAAGAATGCTACGCCATAACTTCGAGACACAGATGTCAGTTTAAATTTTCTTCACACTTTTCTTCACACACAGTTGTTTTTGCCTATTTTCTATTTCCTAATTCTCACCTTATGTTGAATTTTTTCTTCCCATTGTGCGTGTGGGGTTTTTTTTTCTCTTATTTTGAAATATTTTTGTCATTTTGACACTCAAAACTTATTCAAAACATATCTAAACAATGATTAATAAAAGAAACCATTTTTTTTATACTATAACTTTTATTTTATTTACACTTTGTTTTCTTATTTTGTCTTTTTCTCCTATTTTCAGGGATTTTTCGCATTTTGACACTTCTCGACCCAGCCTCGAACCCTGGGTCTCTTGCCTTTTTTATATACGGATGGTGACAAAGAAGAATCTAGTGAACGCTGCTGGAATAAGGAATTCTATTGGCTGAAAATATTACAACGACCGCAGGAAGTGTTCGAATAAATAGAAATCGTTGGAGTGAAAAAGTTACAAAAATAAGAAAAGGAAGGAGAAGTCCGCCAGAAGAAAATATTTAACAATTCAAAATAACATTATTTTAGCTAGCCAT